>CM060927.1:15785000-15997500 GCA_030737875.1 Allium sativum | reverse complement strand
GGATACTCATGGCAATGTTACCCATACTTCAGAAAAGCCAAACTTGAACAAGATTGCAACCCACGCAAAGCCTTGAGTACCTCCTAAGATTTGGAAAAGGAAAATTTCAATGAACATTCATACCAGTTTAATTCAAAATCTGAAGCAAACAAGTCAGCAACTCAACAATGCAAGTACAGTTTAGGTGCATTTAACAAACATCAAAGAGAAAATATTTGAACCAAACAACATAACATTAGATACAACTACGACTTCAAATGTTAACAAACAATATATGAGGAAGTAACGCCACTGAGGCATTTGAGAAAGCTTAAAAAGTGTAAAAATTCAAAACTAGATACTAAAAATGATAACATTATTGAAAATTGTCCTGGTGATGATAATGCAATAAATGACATGACAAATTTAAATGATAATCTGAAAAATTCTGCTAGCAACGTTCATATTAAAGTTTTACCATAAGCTCACAAATGATAATAATGAATGGCCTTTCACTTCTCAACAACAAATAGCAAAAAGTGTGCAGAATGCAAGTGAATTACATTTAGCTAACATTGTGTCCAACATGGACATGGATAATGTGAATAGTTCAGAATATAATGTTGGATGCTCTGTATCGGGTCAGATGATTGCTTCTGCTGCGTCTCTTGTAAAAATAGCAAAGATAAACAGGTGCTAGCTAATAGTGTAAGTGATAAAGATGCTTCTGAAAGTAAACAATGCGCTGATAAAACTTCTTAACAACAAATGAAGACTGCATTCAACTCGAGCTTTAGCCTTAGAATTACCACGCAAAGTATACAAGACTCGAACAGTTTTGAATTTACGGTTGATGACGGAGTAATTAACAACCAAGCATGGACAGAATTAATCTCTCAAACCAAAATGAAAATTGACGGAATAAAAAGAGTAAACCGAGTTATCTTCCCAGCAACTCTGAAAATGGGAATGTTCACTACTTGCTAACAATAAATGACAATCCTAGTGTAGAACGTCACAGGTTTAAACCCGCCTATAAGAAAAATGGATGTTTCGACTCATGCTGCAAAATATAAAATTTTTATTGTAGTATTGTTGGAGCATAAGCTAAGTGATGAAGAGCTGAAAATTTTGTTCATGATTTCTAACCAGGTTGGACTTTTTGTATTAGTTTTCCATAAGAGAAAAGCAAGATTTTAATAATGTGGGATGGTAATGTTTGGAACTTTATGCATGTATCTATAAATCATCAGGCTATTTTTGGTGTTCTACATAATAGTGGAGGACTTTATTTTCAATTAATCACAGAGTGTCTGCATATCAACAAAACAATCTAATAAAACTTGAAAAAATAAACTCATCAGAGCTCTTGGTGAAATTTTATCTCATCACCGCTAATGCTAATATCACTATTGGTTCATATTCATCAAATCACTCTTTGAAATTCCATACATCTCCACCTTTTGAACTATTATTTGCACCTATCACATATAGCTATAAAATACACACAAATACACACAGGAGGCAACATGTTAGTCCAATATAAAAACTTTATTGAACAAATTACACCAATAAAGGAAGCTTGTAACTGGTTTTCCATTAATATGATCAAAAATACTTTATATCTGCAAATGGTAGTATACACTTGCTAAAACAACACACGTGTTTATAAAATCTTGAACTTCCAGTTTCACAAGCTTTTCATTAAAACAAATAAAAAAACATGCCCAAAAAAATACTAGCTGAGAGCTGAAAA
The DNA here is from genome assembly GCA_030737875.1 of Allium sativum. Taxonomy (NCBI): domain Eukaryota; kingdom Viridiplantae; phylum Streptophyta; class Magnoliopsida; order Asparagales; family Amaryllidaceae; genus Allium; species Allium sativum. Next base: position 15,995,765 of record CM060927.1, on the reverse strand, counting down.
CCACTTAAAGACAAGCAATAAAACTCTGGAATATACTGAAACTCAAATTAGGCTTATGACGACAAGCCTTGTAAACTTACACTAGGATACCTATAACAACTTACACAAATTTAAACTGAGACCTACGCAATGCTGTTGTAGCAGCAGCAGCAGCAAGAAAACAGGGAATGAAAAGGGGAAAAAAAAAACAGAAAATGCAATTTGCCAAAGGCCTCAACTTCAAAATGGCAATAGAATACAGACACTCTATGATTAATTGAACATTCAGTGCTCTATAAATTCCAAAATTTAAAGCCTACAGGGAAACAGATTAGTGACTGGTTATCTAACAGGAGTGAGGAAGAGGAAAGACCATCCCTTACGTCCTCTCAAAAAACATTTATCAGTAGAATCAAATCATCCATATAATACAGTAACGAATTGTCTAAGAACCATTGATTCATATAATATACAATAAAACATAAAACTAAGAGATTAAATAAAACTGTATGTAGTAAAAGTTAAAACATCTATCAGTAAAACCAAATCATCCATATAATATACAATAATACAACACACTAGCAAACGTACTGTTATAATTAATTAACTGACTATGCCTATCAAAATGTGCACAAACTGACACGAAATTGTTGTACAGTTAATGACTATTCTCATTTATCTAAAATTAACAAGTTTGTTATTCTTTATTTTTCTTCAATGTTACATCCTTGATTCTATAGTTTTATGACTCCCTGCCTAACAATAGATCTTGTGAGTCACAATATTACCACAACATGTTACCTTAGTTTCTTAACTGGTTTAAATCTAGATGATAACATCTCAATTGCCTGCAAACACACTGTATATAATTCTAGGAATTGACTGCAAAAAAAATTGAAGCAAGCCTACTCTACACATGATCTTTAATTGCATAAATATATTTATAACCATGAAACAACTGCAGAAGCTTGTTGCATAAAAAGTAGCACTGCTTAATAGTTGTCTAAAGGCAAAATTATAAGCAATCGCAGCTCCTGCAGCTATTGCATGATAAACAATATTGCTTTCAAAAATCAATGTTGAAGCTAAAATTTAACAAAGTGCCAATTAAATAACAACGAATATGGAAACTGCAAACATGCAATCACAAAAGGTATCTAAGCCTCAAAATTCATAGTAAATCTTTCTGAAATAAGCGTAACAAACAAATCGATCGAATGTTATAATTTTGATCTACAAAAGAAAAAAACTCGAAATGGAGAATGAACCATCAAAGATTGGAAACAATAAGAACGAATCGAAGAGGAAAAAACATACCTTTGTCGAAGGTATTAAAGAAAACTCAGCATTTTGGATGAATGAAGTAACGGAGAAAATCGCCTCCAGATAGAGAAACCTGATTTCAAAGAAGGCGGCCAGAAATTCAAATGTAATTTGGGCAGAAAAAAACTGCTTTCGAGATAAGGAGAGAAGCGACTTACAAAAGCCCAATTAATTATTACATCCATACGGACTTAATACCTTCTGCTTTCAATTAATCATTACATCCTTACGGCCTTAATACCTTAAGCGACTTACAAAATCCAATAAGCAGTTTTTTTTAAAACTATCCAAAGGGGGGCTTAGGGCCTATTTGGCAACTCAAAGCAAAATTGTTTATGCTTATATGATAAGAGCTTTTACTTTTAAAAAGTCAGAAAGTTTGTTTGACACAGTTGTTAGGATTGTCTCGCATGTTGATAAGGAGGAATAATGGTTTGGAATTAATAGTCCCACATCATGGAATAAATTGAAGGAATTGGGTACAAATATGAGCTGATAGGCACGTAACATCAGGGATTCCTTCTGTTATATGGGAGTTGTGTGTCAGCTCATATGCGTGCAAGGAAGGGGGGCTTTATTCCGACCGTCGTTATATAACAGTGGTATCAGAGCCGAAGGTTATGGACTGGGCTATGCGGACAAGGTAGTGCTCTCAAAAGATACTCGTAGGATGCGAGTCAAGGGGAGACTGTTAGGATTGCCACGCATGTTGTTAAGGAGGATTGATGGTTTGGAATTAATAGTCCCACATCATGGAATAAATTGAAGGAATTGGGTACAAATATGAGCTGGTAGACACGTAACATCAGGGTTTCTTTTTGTTATATGGGAGTTGTGTGCCAGCTCATACGCGTGCAAGGAAGTGGGGCTTTATTCCGGAAGTCGTTACATAACAACAGTAACGACTTATAAGTCAAAAAGATAAAAAGCCAACATGGATAGTAACAAATTTTCAAAATAGCTATTTGGTATTAGGAAATATAAATCACAAAATACTGAATTGAAACACAACATAAATACTTGCATGTTATTCGCACATAAACAAAGCGGTTAAACCTATTTTAAGTTACAAAATCAAACAATCCACAAAAAAGATACAAGTTGATCTTTTACACAAATTTCAAGCATTACGGTAGGAATATGAAATAGTTAAAACAATAAACACATGGAATGTTTTTTTCTTCAAACCTCTTAGTTTGTTTCTCTGACTTTTCCCGTTTCAATGTAGAATGTGTACCCTTTCCGCCTGATACAATTGCTGCAGCATAACAGATAATAAATTTGAGTTTTCATTCCTCATGATTGCAATAGTTCGATTTAATCTCTATTCAATATACATGAAAATTTTCAGCGTAATCAATGAAGATGCTGCTACATTTTCTGAGCAGGTTATCAAAATGACATTATAGAACGTAAAGTAAAATCATAAATTTTTCTTGCTATGGGAATTATTTGTAGTAGAGAAACTGATTTTTATTCATGAGCCTTTACTTCTTTGAACAGAAAATGATTAACTTTCCACCTATTAAATCTTTTGCTGGGAAACTATAAGATTCATGCAATAGACCCAAACAAGCATACTGATAGATTTTTATTTCAAAAAGTAGCAACTTGAAATGAGTTTTGAACAAAAACAGATAACAAAATCAAAATGAGTGTTAAACTGAAAAGCATGCCAACTATTATAAGAAGAACACAGTTCAATTATATATATATATATATATATGTATATATAGACACACACACACACACATACATATATATATATCCTAGTTTGGTATGTGATCACTCTTATAACTGAAGTTACCATAATATAACAAAAAATGGTGCCACAAAGCACAAAAAACCAAACCACAGAACATCAAAACTGCACCACAAAATGCCAGAAACTAGACCATAAAAAAAAACACCTGCAAAAAATTATACCAAAACATAGTATACAAAAAAATTGCAGCATGTAAAACAGCACCCAAGCATTAATGAAATAAAATAATGCCGATAACACAAGAATCGAAGCATATCAATACTGGCACAAACTAAAAGCATGACTTAGTTGAAGGTTGAATAGGAATGCATGTTTACAAAAATATTCCTGATTCATAATATAGAATCAAAGTGAATCATATAACAAATATAATAAAGACATACTCCCTACGTGCATTAGCATGTATTCCAAAAGGTGGATTATATAATAAAGACTTACTGCAAGTTAATGATAATGAGAGAAAATGAAATTTCTACAAAATATGTATTCCAATACAAAAAAGGATACAATGGTAAGCACAAATTAGCTCAAGAGCAACAAAGAAAATACAAAACCTCAAAAATCTCTAGAAGGAAACTCTATATTTTCTGAAATATTAAAGCTAGTCTGCAAGTTCAACCAACGACCTATCATACACACAATAACCTTTTTTTATTAGGTGAACGTTAAAAGATCCTGTCAAACAAAATGGACACCAGGGGATTTACTGAAATAGTGAAACCAAACAGCGAGCTTGCACCAAAAACCCCTCCAAGTAATAATGCCATTACTTCCCCCAAACCTTGATTTGAATTTTTGCTTTGATTTGCCAAACCATTACTAGTGTTAATATCATCTAATACAGAATTCCTACTGTCAAGACTGAATTCGGGTATAATACCAACTCATATCAATTACGATTTGCCAAATCATAATATCATCTAACACCAAAAATCACAAATTAAATAAATAAACCTCTATAAATCGAATTTGGATACAACACCAACTCAAATGAATAAACGTCTGTGTCAATCGAACTAAGGACAAATAAATGAAATCGCAGTAGATTCACAGTATTGAGAATGAACAGGAGAAGAAAAATGGTACCTTTGTCCGAAATATTAGAGAAAATAAATGGCGTGTCGATTTGATAGCAAAACGAGAAAAATCGCCTAAACCCTAATGTACTTGTAACAAAAACAATTTTTCTCAAAAATTACACCAAAGACAAGAAAATAGGAGGCTCACCCCCCAATTACACAAATACCCCTTTGAATTCAATGCATACCACCCCTGAATTTCGGATTTACCCCTATTTCTTACTTTTTGACAAAAAAAAATTCGGGTATTGTAGCATAACTCTTTGAGATTAAAAAAAAACAAATTTTAAAAATCCAGATTTTCAATTGATCCATATGGGCTTTTTAACTTTTGTTTTCCAAAACCAGAAAGTTGCTTATTAGCAACCGCCCAGCGGACCCTCACTTAGCAAAGTTTTGGATTGTTGGTTTAGTAAAGGCACTTTTGCATAGTTGGATTTGGTTTGTTATAATATTTATTCATCCTTTCAAATGTATGTTGTATTCTATATCTTCGTTGACTCTATTTCATATTTCCTTATCATTAATTATGAGTTTATTAATAAAATATTAGAACCAAAATTTGAATCGAAACCGAAACAAAACTGAAACCATTTAAATTTACGAAATAACGAAGCTAATAAAATTTCAAATGACGAAATCGAGTTCTCATTTCATAGTAATTTATTATTTTAATTTTATACACAGTGTGTAATCCGCCCGCTGCACACGATAATATTAGTAAAAATATTTTTTATTATTTTAATGTGAAAATAAGAACTTTGTTATACAATATAGATAAATTTTGATGTGAAATACATGAAATATTAATTAAAATTATTTATGTGTAATTTATGTTTTATAACTTGCAAAAACAATATGTATGTGTGTATTCGAGAAATTTTTGATCTTTTGTGTTAATATAGATATACATGATGAAATTGATGTATGCTAGTAATTAATTCGATGAATTGGCAATATTATTTAATATAATTTGTGTAAATAAGTTAAATGTAAAATTATGAATCTAGTTTAACTGTATAGCATGATAGGAAGAATTAAGAAGGATTTGTGGGAAAAAAATTTGTGGAGTTATTGATACTCAAAAGAAATATTGATAGAATTTATGGTTAATTCTTGATATAAATGAATCATAATTAATTTACAAATTAACTTTGTTATCATTTTTTATATACATAATTCATATTATGTGATTTATACATCTTTGTAGTTCCATGGAAAACTACTTTTTTTTAATACAAATTTACAGAGTAAAATTGGAGTATATTTTAAAAACTATTAGAAAATTGGATTGAATACTCTCCAAAATTATTTAAATAATCAAAATTTAAGAATTCACGAGTGGTTTAAGCATATGGATTAAAATGTAAATATCATGAAAAAATTGAGTAGGTTCAACAAATAACTGTAAAAATGTTGAAATATAGGTATTTAAAGCGGAAATTGATTTCTTCAATTTATGATAAATTTATTGAGACAAATGTATGATGTAATAATATTTTATTATTGTTTACATATATTATTTAAAGTATGTGACTTATTTAACTTTAAATTTGAAAAAAAAAAACTAATTTTGCCATTTTATTGATATAAATATGATGTACATTTTGCAACATCACACTTAGCGTTAATTATATGTACTAACAACATTTACTGTTGAATTCATTTGCTGAATTCAAAATCACATAATTAATTCAAACATATTGACTTCAATGTATAATATTAAGTGATATTGTACAACATTTTCGTAAATAACTAAATAAATATTTAAATGTAGGTGTAAACCCTGTACTTTTCGGAGCCCGAATTTCGATAAAAATCGAAACTTAAACTCATCTAAGCACGGAGAGTATAGATCTGGTACCGCAGTTAAAGAGCATGAACAAAATCAGAGTAAAATAAAAACTAAGTAACTAACTCATAGCGGAAACAAAATAAGATAACAAATATTGACTAAGGCGACTATTTTAAGGCATATCATCGCATTGATATCGAGCATGAGAGAACGAGAACCGAAAACCAAACTTGAACATTTGCCCAGATATGTCTTCCCCGAGATAAACCTGAGAGTTGTTATGAGGGGGATCAGAACAGCAAGTCCAGGTGAGTAGAAAATGTATAATACTGTCTACAATACACAAATGTACTTTGTTTGGTCAAAACCAAAACATATATCTAAAAGGGCTAGTAATTCTAACCTAACTCATTTAGGATATACGCACGACGACTAACCACTAAATCCAGAGTAAATATAACGATATCGCAATACCGAGATATAACGTTTACGCATAAGTATGAAGCCTTTAAACCACCATTAACTAATTAAGAGGCAGACAACTGACTTCTTGCTATCACATAAGGAGGGTACTTATTTTATATATAGCCATTGAAGACCTCGCTTGTAACAACCAGAATTTCGACAGACCGATTTTTTTTTTTTTTAAGAATATCAATCTATCAAAACTCGAGTTGGCTTGTCTGGTATCTTGTAGAAAATATAGAGATAATAAATATATCAGAGCTCGATAAAACATCTCACGTTCGAATGAATAAAATATAATAATCAAATATAGCCTTACCAAAATAATAACACTGTCTAACAAGTGTCCAAAGACTACAAAATCTCTGCCATGAATCTAACCTATATGTATGTTATGAGGAAGGGGTCAGAACACAAAATTCTGGTGAATGGACAAATTATACATTTTGAAATAACCTTACATATATCGTTCAATTATATTTTCTTAATTATTAGATTATTTGGGTTAACAACACTCAAGACTCTATACTCACGTCATACTCATCTACTCCCCGGTAGATTAAATCGAATATAGTGTATATGTAGTTGAACCCAACATCTCAAGGTACTCCTCATGGTATCCTCCTCGTATAGCCTTCATCATCACGCCACGAAAGCGTATACAACATGTAGATGAGTATGAGTGAGTATAGAGTCTTGAGTGCTGTTAACCCACATAATGTAATGATTAAGAAAACATAATTAAACGATATATGTAGGGTTATTTCAAAACGTATAATTTGTCCATTCACCAGAACTTTGTGTTCTGACCCTTTCCTCATAACATACATGTAGGTTAGATTCATGGCAGAGATTTTGTAGCCTTTGCACATTTGTTAAACAGTGTTATTATTTTGGTAAGGCTATATTTGATTATTATATTTTACTCGTTCGAACGTGAGATGTTTTATCGAGCTCTGATATATTTATTATCTCTATATTTTCTACAGGATACCAGACAAGCCAACTCGAGTTTTAACGGAAATATATATCATTACGCCATGTAATCGCACAGAACTACCATCCCTATGTCACGTAAGCGTACAGATCGTCGTATTTGAACTCCCCAATCGAATGACGTCTCAACACGGAGTAATGCCCTACTGTTTACAATACACCACCTAGTACGTGTATCTAGACTTGTCTACTATAATCTGAGTCCTGTAATTGGGCTGCATCCAATGCACGAAACTTGGTCAGGAGCTTTCAATATTTGTAAAGTCTCATTAGGCCTACATTACAGATATTCACATATGGTATGTCTTTACACAGTGGCTATGACCTCACTCTGGCCTCTCCCTCAACTAATGCAAGACTTCTCCAAGAGCTAAGTGATGTGCCCCTATCAACCAATCTAACATCCAATTTGGCTTATCCCGCAACCAACGTCTCGATAGTGAAAGATCGAAGGTCTGTAGGTTTAGCTCTAGTCTTTCCGCATCACACTGACTGCCGATGACAGGTATCCGACGATTACTATCCTTTATTTGGTCCTAACCAACCTCTCTCGAGGCAAACTGCAGAATTACCCAACGCCATCCGCCGCAGCCTTATGACTGCTATATCACAGTTGTAGTCAATGTATACTCACCGGACGATACTGTACAGACCAAATCCCTTGCGAGTACAACATGACAATGTACAGCACAGAGGAACACCACGGAGTACCCTACTACGTCCCGCAGAAGTCACATGTTTCCCTCTAGTCCCGTAGAATAATCAGTTGAACGTGCTCCACTCGTGTCTCCAGACACCATGATTATTTACCTTATTGGGTTCTTCACCTTCGTACATACGGACTGGTCCAAGCGCATCACGTCATCTGGTTATTAGATCCTACGTCTAATCTTTTAATCACGTGCTTGCTTTATCTCATCATGTTGTTAATTAACTTGATTATCCACATATTCGTTTTTTATTCAAGTTACTTGGTTTATTAGCTCACAATTGGCTGCTTACTTTCTTTATTCAGTCCTATGCTACCAGAGCGGACTTCTTATACTTAGTTCTTCTAATTATAAGTCTACGAATAATAAGCCTACTTTATTCTTTCTTATGTAATCGTAACCTTGTCTTACACGGCTATCACAGTTTGTTGTTGTTGTTGTTTAGTTATTAACTTAGTTCTCTTAACTAAGGTTTATTAATCAAACCGACCGTTAGGGAGGTTTCCCTACTGTAAGAGCCAAAAACAAATTGTCTGAGCCAATAAATTTAGGCATAATTTTCGCTCAACAATAATATTTTCTCCGTTGTTTCCTTCTTTCTTGATTCTTTCTCCTTACGAAAATTCCTTTCCACATAATGTTTTCACGCAGATTTTCTCGTCTTCAATCCGTCTCTTTCGAAACCCTATTTAAAATGCAAATTTTCTCCGTCTCTTTCTCCTTCGGCATCTCCAATCCATCTATTTCAAACACCTAATCAAAATCAGAACTCCAATTTGTGCTACCCCTTATTTCTGCAAATTTTCTTCTGGTGCAACTCGAAGATCTAACTGTAAATATCAGAAACGCACTAGAGTTTTAACCAGAAAGATTGCGTTCTAGGGTTCCTTTATAGGAAGCGTTCCAGGCTTTATTTTTTGGTTTATTTGCAGGTATCAAATTGTGTGCAATTTCTAAGTGGGTTGCAACCGTGTCTATGGTATTCAGCTTGCTAAACGAATTTGGGGTCAGTCTTCCATTCTTATGGAGAAGCGCTACAGGAGATGCTAGGTCTTTGATAATGCCTCTTAGTGCAACGAGGCTAAGGTAATTTTAAAGCAAATTACTTATATTTTGAAAGTCCTAATGTTATTTCGAGACACATATTATCAATACAGCTATATCTATATGCATGTGTCTTTGGTATTGTTTTATATGCAGTATACAATTATTGCACGATTATACCTACAGTATAACATTAAAACTCTTACCAGTATCCTGTTAACTGCATTGTTCAAAATTATTTTTATGTAATGGGATGCATTTTTATTCATCTAAGAATGAATTTAATAAGTATTCCAACTTTAATATTGTTTGATTACTATAGGTTCTAAATATGGAATATTAATTTCCTTTCGATCAGTAGTGTATGATACATGTGAAAGGGTCAAGACGGAGTTAGTGTTTATAATAATAGAAACAAACTAGATCTAAATATACAAATTTGTTTATGGACTGGATGTATGATTTCTGTAAAAGCTGATGTTTTTTAACTGTTGGTGCAAAATTTTATTATACCAATTAGGAGATCTACTGCCCTGTATTCATTGTCTATTCAAGATGTAATCATGTCGCGAATGAAAGGCTGTCATCGTTCATTTGGTTAATTTTCCACCTTATGATTTTCATATAATCAATAATTTCTTACATGCTTATATCATTATTATGAATTGTAATTTCCGTAATCTGTAGTTATATTATTTGCATTGACTTCATTGGTTGCAAATTTTATCTCAGGAAGCCCTCATCTGCAGAACAAGAAGTAGACGGACTCAAGAGAAAAGCAAAGGGAAAATAGAATATCATGAAAACACCTTAGAATTGATTCAACAGGTAAGTGCGTACTATATAGTATGAACAATAGAAAATTGCCATTTGTACAATCTTACAAAGAAATTTTGCAAGGATATCCTACCTGACACTGATACAGACATGATACTAGAAAGCAAGTATGGAATCAATTATATCAGTAGGAGGAATGCTTTGTCTCAAGGATGGTCATATTTTGCAAGGGTGTTTCGTTACAAATGGGTTATGTGTTGGTATTTGAATTAAACAGTTCATCTTTATTGAAGATATTATTAACTGCATTTCTTATTATGTTGTATTACAGTGATAAGTGACTTCTAGTTGAGTATTTTGTTGGATTTATGATTTCAAGTCCACACAATGAAAGCAATCCCGGAGGACTAGGTTTTTAGGTGGAAACTTCACTAAAGCATATCATCAAATCTTTTTGGCTGAATCTCTACTTTGGTATAGAACTTGCTCAATGATCAAAAGGTAAACTTTTGTTTATTTCTCGAGTTATGCTTTATCTTATTTTTTGACTAAAATGTGTTTTTTTTTTGAAAAAAAAAAGATACTGTGAACGACACTCTGTTGTTTTGTCATAAGGGAGATAATAAATATACATCCAAATAGATCGATCCTTTCCTTTTTTGAGTAAAAATTTACAAAATGGAAGATGACATATTTATAGATAAATAGATTGACCCTTTCCTTTTCTAAATGAAAGCTTATTAATGTATTTTTTATTAAATCTGCACTTCATGGTACCCAAATTAATAAGGCACTTGGTCAACAACCCATTCCCTCCCTGGAAAGAAAATTATTAGGTGTATTTTTCTCTCAATCCGCTCTTTGTAGTACTCAAATTAATAAGGTGCTTGGCTAACAACATGATCCCTCCTTGGATCCTTTTCTGTTCGCCATTTTTCATGTCCTTAACAGTAGCTTGATGCTAGCATAAACTGAATTTCAGACTCGAACAAAATCAAGACTTCACATGCATTTTAGTGATATATCTAAAGTTTAGTCTATGAATATTGCATAATATAATATTATAAATTAGTATATGAACTTTTAAAGGTGTATAAGCAGAAAAATTAAAGGCTTGCTCCATCCAAAGTTTATGCTTTTTGAATTAGTGAAAGTTGTTAGAGCACAGACTATGTTTCACTTATGTATTCTACATGTGTAATTTGATTATATGTGACCACAAGTATGGCGATGCACCTCGTAGATATGATGTGCATTTGTTTGTCTTCCAAAAGTTTAAAAATGATTATTAATTTTAAGTTTTTCTTTAATTACTGTTAAAGTTTTGTAGGTTATATTTTTCTCAAATGATATCCATTAATGCAATGAGGATAACCATATATGCAGAAGTAATTAATTGACTCAAATGATAGTGACGAGAATATAATGGAAAGATATATTTTCGAGAAACATCAGAAGTAACTTTTTAAAGTTGGAAATTTTCTTATATATAACTTATTTGTTACAAATTTTTATAATACACATGAAAAAATGTGGAAACATTAATGTCCACAATTTTGTTTTTGTACTCTTATATTTACTATGAAATATAACTAATTACAAAACTTAATTAATTGAAAGGGGGGAGATTTGTTGGGGCAGGTGGAGCTTGATAAGGAAACTGTAGGTGGTTAATTCACTATAGTTGGCTAATTCATCCATTTACTTGAGGTATACTAATTCACAAAATTGTTTTTTAATCCAACTAGTAGAAATATTTTATATGCTGAGTTCAATTAACATGAATCTTACATGTTTTCACCTAATTCAATTGATCCAATTAGCAAAAGTGTTTATTTTGGACTTGGGTTTTATTTTAGATTTGGATTCATTTCAATAAATGCTTATTATCTCAATCTTACCCATAATCTCTCTTTTTTCTCATTTTAATGTAGTGTGATGAAGAGGACTAGATGCAAATCTACTTCTCGCAACCACACTTTCCAACCCACAACAAGATTAAATTGCCATATTAGAGCGAAGCAGTTCTCTGCAGAGATCAAAGTCAAAGAAACAGTGTTGGAAAAATTAGGGTTTTTGAAAGTGAAAACCGATGAAGTTAGCAATTTAGTGAGTGAATCGGACTTCAGAGTGTTGGGTGTCCTTGCTCAAAAATTAGCAAATCATGCTTTTGAAATTGGACATGGCATGGGATTTGGTACTGCTTTCGTTTTTTTTGTTTTGCTGCAGTTGTTGGATTGTAAGTTCATTTTATTTTTATTTTATTAATTTCATTGTCGTTAGAATTTGTTTGTGATAATCGTTCGTGCAAGAACAATATGAAGTGTCACGTTATAGAAGGTGGAAAAAACCTTGAAACTTCGACTAAAATAAGCTATATGATCTTAATAAATAAATATTATTTTGTATATGTTCCATAAAACTCCACATCTTTACATCTTAATTTTCATAATACAGAAAATTGTTGGCCTGTTTGCTGGAGGTCTAAATGCAGCAACAACTTTATCAGTTGCTATAGTTGCAATTTATGGAGCAAATCTTAGCAATATTCTTTCGGTGAAAATATTTGTCATCATTTCTTAGTTAGTATTACTTAAGGATAACCAACACAACATTTCAAACATTTTAGTCTCATGTTGCATGTTAGTTTACATGTTAATAAAGCAAAATAGCAAACCATAGTTTTAAGGAAAATTACACTATTAATTACAATAAAAAATGTAACTTTTATTATATTGTGGTGTAATTTGATTTTTCGAATAACTAACCTATCATATAGAATTTTAATGGACTATTGCATTTGAAAGAGCGAAATTTCATTTGTTTTTATGATACTTTATGAATAAACTTATATTTAGTAGGGGAGATAGTAAACTTCTATTTTGCTGCTCATATTTTCTTCACAAAGTCTATTTCCATTGTCAACTTAAGTTTGCCAAATTAAATCCCGATATATTTATGTTATTCTATGATGCTAAAGCAATTTTATTATAGTCCATCGATCCTTTTGAATATTATTTTTTGTTTCAATACTTACAACCTCATCCACAATTTTGAAATACTTTATTGCTCATTATGGTGCACCAGATCAATCACAGAAGACAAAAGGAACAAGAATGTGATGCGATCATGTAATGATCCATATATGTTATGTGCTGACAATATAACCCGAACTAAAACTATGCTCTACGGTAATTGGTCATGTCTAGTGTTAGACTGGATAGTTTCATAATAGTTTCTGAATCATTTGATGTTTACACGTAAGGATTATAATTTGAGATATATATGGTAGAATATCCTTTTCTTCATTTGTATTGAATTGTTTCAAAATTAATATTTTAACATCCAGGGTATCCTTTGCTTCATCTGTCGTGTGGTTATGGTATCCGGTGTTCCTCCACAGGAGGCACCGATGAACAATCCCGAACCTAACATGGCTATCCCTAGGCAGCACATCTCATTGTTCTCATCAGCCCATTCTGCTTATGCGTTGCTTCCAGAATAAGGAAAGGTTACCGCTTTTGATGATAATTTACCTATGAAGAAAGATTTCCATATCCTTTATGAGCAAAGAGCTCGCGTGGCTCCTTTTTGGGACTCTTTCAGATGACAATTCGTTGGAATGTTGAGTCCAGACTTCATATTGATCTTGAGAGAGGAAACGTTGAAAATTGCAGATTGAAAGTAATGGGTCTAACTTGACATAAGAGGAGCTTGAGACACATACTATGTTTGCTTGGAAAGAAGCAAGTTTTACATGGCCAGGTGGATAAACACAGTAAACCAGTTGAGAAGAGTTTAGTTAATGTTGGTCCTTTTGACTCTTTGAAAGATGTAGCTCTAAAGTTATTAGAGAACAATGTGGCAACAGTTCTCATCATCCATTCTGCATCACAAGATTGGTTTCACATGTGTTTTCTTTATGCACATCAACGGTATTACCTCTAACAATTATTTTGTCAATTTGTGTGAAAAATTCTTAATTTGATTGCTTCTTTTTGTCAACTTTCTTTAAATCATTTGGTGTTTATAAGCACTCAATTTAGATTGATCTTTTATATTTATGTCCGAGATGTGATATTAATATAGACTATGATATTCAATCTTTATAGTTACCTAAATCATTAAATTTTCTTGTTTAATACTGATTTGTTTGTAATGTTAGGTAATTATCCAGCACAAAGGCAACGGACAATTTAAGCCTAAGTTGTGCTATTGACCACACACTGCATGCTGAGAAGAAAAGAGAAACCAATGAAGACAACATCCTTTACAATGTGGACAAAATTATTGAAGGTATCCATCCTTCTTGCACTAACAGTTTTCTTCATAAAATTTTATGGTCATGCGTTTTCCACTCTGGTTTTATTGACTTTGACATCAATCCATTAAACCAACGAAGATGCATTTGTGCGGGAAAAATATCAGAATAGATTGTAGTTTCATACAACAATAATTCTTCTATGTAGAATGTTAGCACTTCATATATACCTGAGAATATCCAGTACACTACAATAAATGCAAAAGTGCTTAACACTTCATCTGATAGCTCTATACCCATTTATTTGTTGCTGCATGTTGTCTGTTTTATACTTATGTTCTTCTTAGGGAACTAGTAGCAAGTTTGGATACATTAGTTTATGGATTTATTATTATTATTATAATCATCAACTCCAGGTGGTATTCACAATAATGTATGCTTATTTGGCCATGATCAATTTAGAGAAATTGTATTGTTTTTGAATGTTACAAATCTGTGTGCTATACAAAACTATGTGCTGCGGTTGTTGTATAAAACATATATTGTTTGATGAACCATCAAGTTCTTGATGTGACACAGAGATTAAAAACAGATAACGTTGTTCAATCGATACTCATATCGCGAATATAATATCCTTTTTTCTTCCTATTTTCTATTATGATATTTTGCTCATAGCCTCATTTTAGAAGTCCCTGTGTCATAGAGTTGAAACAGTAAGTTTCAAAAAGTTTTATTTCTGGCTTCCTTTGGTGTAATCAAGAGCAGTAAAAGAAATAAACATATTTTATTTACAGTGACAATGAAATTTTTGTTAGCAATATTTTTCAAAGAATTTAAAATGAGATTCTGCATGGATTCTCTTGTAAAAATACCGTTTCATAATTTGAGCATGATCTGAGCATCCTGGACTACTTGTCAGATTTTATTTGCTGTTTATGTGGCAAACCAGGAGCATATGGATTGATTACAATGCCTTTCTCAATTAGAGAAGAAATTAACATATTTTTAGTTGGTTTTGTGCCAACTGGGAATATGAGGTTCCAAGAAGAATCACTTACAAGGTTCCAAGAAATTAACATATTAGTATAGTTTTAGTATTAGATTGCAGCATTTAGATGTTTACTGTAGACATTTTTTATTTTTATTTTGTTACGGTACAGTTCTAATGGGACTTTTTTTTAATGTAACTCAAGAGTGTTTTGAACTGGGGACAATCTAAATTACATGGTTGTTTTAGGTTAATGAAGTGCAAATAGCATTGTTTTGATGCTACCGGGCTCTTTTGTAAACTTTTTATTTTTGGTTTCATTCCAAAATAATCTCTTTGTGGCAAGTATATACAAGTCAAATATTCCTCATACAGAAGATATTAAATGCTAAACTTAGGACTTAATGTTTCATCATTTTATTATGATGGAAGACCATATTCTCATTGGTATTATTTTTTTAATCTCAGTTAAATATTTATCGATATGATAATATATTTTGAGTTTATATTTGTTTCGTTTCTCCTTTTATTTGTTCAATCCATTAATAGGTTAAAGATGCAAAATAACTAAAGATCAATAGTACATTGATTGTACTTAATATATAACAAAAACTTATATATTTGTTTTTTATTAATTCAAATCACTATTTTAATAGCATATTCTTAATTTTAAGTTGGTTTACATGTACAAATTAATGTAATTGGATTTACACTTTCTCAATTATTTCCATGTTATCTCAAACCATGCTATAATTTTTTCATTTTAACTTAAAATAAAATTTAACAAATAATCTTTCTTTTATATTGAACACCTTAACGGTCGGTTTTCCCACCTTTGTGCGGTAATACTAGTAAGTTCTCTTTTCTAATATTATAACCTATGTTATAATTTCTCTTGACCCTATAACCTATTATATTTCATTCTTATTCATATAATTAATTATAATAAGTTATATTCTCCGTTCATCACAATTCTTATTAGTTTCCTAAATATGAACCAAAATTTATTGTTGTAATCTTTCCTTAATTACCGTCATGTACATTCTTATTATTTTAGGAAATTATTTCACACACCTCATTAGATTGGTTAGAGGAAATATGTAAATGTCTATTTTCATAACGTACATAAAATAAGATCCATAATTGCAAGCTATTTTTTTTATTTTCGTTGTGGACATACCTATATATTTTATTTGATTAGTGTGCAATACGGTAAAAGAACCCCTATTTCACACTAATCCATTTTTCCTTTCTTTTCTTGCAACTATGTTCTTAATAATTTTACTGCTATGGAAATGTATCTATTTTCCTAAAATCCAACTAACTCAATCCACCACTAACTTTTCCCCTTTTATTTTCTAAGATAGATGTTAATTCTTGTTTTTCTTTCATCATTTCAAATTACTATAAATTTCTATATAAAACTAGGCATATCAATTCCTCTGCTGTTATTTCCACAATCCAGTGTAATTCTCTTTTTACACGTATCCAATTTATCATTGGATAATAATCTAAAAAAACATATGCATAATTATCACCAAATTTACCATTTCAGTATTACAGTAATTCTTAACCCAAACAGAGAATTTATTGAATGAATTACAACAATAATATTTTCAATGTACTCGGGGAATAGATTATCTTGCAGTTACCACAAATTCGAATTATTTATCACATTAAGAATTACGGGGAAAGTAAATGACATAAATATCGTTACCCAAAATGTATAATTTTAAATTCACTCATCTAACTGCTTTCCAATCCTTGAATCTGATTCAGATCTATTATCATGTGGTCTTTCTGATTGAATCTAATACTAAGATAACCACAGATTTACAAATCCAATGCTAAAAGAAGAAGCAAAGAAAGAAAGAAACCTAAATAATTCAGTTTACGGGATTTATCTCACGTTGTCAAGAAATCTGAACACCTATATTGTAAATATATAGTCTTTGTCTTCAAATCTTGAATCAGAATTCCTAAAAACAAATATTCCAATTTCCGAAAGATTTGGAGAAGAAAGGAAATGACAGATCCTTGGCATCGTTGGAGAAAATATGAGTTGGAGGCTAGGCTCTACTAGTCTAGTTATAGGTATACAGAAGATTCTAGTCTGTTGGATTAAATAAAATAAAATATGAAATGTACAAGTGGAAATATATAAAATTAAATGACCTGGGCCATTAACATAAAAAAATTTCTATATTAATTTCTTTTTTAACATCGCTTGTAACATTTCTTTTCTTTCTAAATATTGCTATGTAACTTATATTATTCCATTTATAACACATACTCAATATTTAAATTTCAAACTTATGTGCATATATACATATATACATATATATATATATATATATATATATATATATATGCGTATAACTCTTCAAATCTTTATCCGTTGATAACTGCTCAATTAATGTCGTTATTAACGTCATCGATTCATTGATTTCTTCCTTTTAATATATATTCTAATTTCTCTTATAAATTCAAACGGCGTTATGCCATCATTTATTTCTTACTCAATTTGATTGGTTGCAAGCTACTTTTTGAATTTCTTCTTCTTCTTCTTCTTATTATTATTATTAGTATATATACACACACACACATACATATACATATATTACACACACATATACATATATGTATATATTTATGCTCACATATATGTATACTTTTTCTTATATGTACATTTATACATATTTTTCTCTTAGAATATGCATTTCTTTAGTCGTCCTCTAAAATAAAAAAACATGATGCTAACGGGACTCGAACTTGCACCACTCACATGGGAGAGACATGCCTCTACCAACTCACATACTTAGCCTTTTGTTCACAAGACTAAATTCATTTTGGTATTTATTATTCTTATTAGTGTTCTTCTTTATATTCTTTTCAAAATTGTTTTAATACTTCATTTAAAAGATAACTTTTTCATTTTAAATCCATTTTCTGCATACCATAGGTCTAAATTGATCAAAAAATTGCCACAAACACAAGGAAGCTAATTCCGTGACCAATTTTTGAAAACTTTTCAAAATTTTATTTTATTATTTAATTAAAAATGTGAGGTGTTACATCACTACCAATGTAAGGTAAAGACGGATCCTTTAAATCACTCAATACCCAAGGCAAATATATTGGTCACTTAATACCTCATATGGTTGTAACACCTGTAAAAACATACCTTAAATAGACATAGATACTTAAGTTAAGTATAAACAATGATAAATTAATAAAATATTAATGAGTAAAAATAAGAATTTCGAAAATTTGAGAATTGGACCATGAAAATATTACTACTGCGTTGGTGGTGAGATTCTAATCAGTTTGCATATTTTATTTACTGAAATTGGTGTCGGTGTGAAGAAGTTATGATTAAAACAAGTTATTCGTGAATTGTTTACACAAAATTTTTGAAATTCAAAATGCATAAATAAATATATAGAATATAATTATATGTTAATTGGCATGAAAAGAATATTTCATGATAATTTGAAAAAAAAAATGTGTGTGTATATATATACATGTACGACGGGACAAGAATAATCAACTTAAGGAAGGTAGTCAATCTAATTTAATACTATAATTAATATAAAAGAAATGTTTGGAGAAACAAATTCTCTGGCTCGACCCCAGAAGGGGGGTCGACCGCCCATATAGAAGGGGTGTCGACTTGGGGGTCGACCGCCCTTCTATAGAAAGGGTCAATCGCCCTTAAGGGAAATGAGCAGTGAAGGCTTGATTTTATAGGGACTTATATATAAATTGCAAACAATGAACCAAATTAAATCTAATTGGTCTAACGGTTTGTATACACACTTACAACTATATATACCACCCATCCAGCCTCTCGCAAACCTTCATTTATTTTCTTCTTAGGCCTTCATTTCCAAAGAAATTTTTTAGGTTTTCTTCTAAACTTTAATTTATATTTCTTTTCTTTTTTATTCTGATTTAGGATTAGATTTAGATTTATATTTTGGGATTCATATATATATATATATATATATGACTCTAATCTCTTTACTCTTATATATATATATATATATTAACAAGAATTGGAGAACATTTTGTACGAAGGATTGGATCTAAAAGCAAACACCACTCAGAACTCCACTATTTTATCTTTCTTAGCATTGTGAGTGGAAATGACATCAGTTTTCTATTTTCTTTTTTTTATTGTGTAAATTTGGATCTATATGCTTAAGAGAATTTGGATCTAAACGATAAGCATCCTCCAAATTCCCTATATTTTAATTGTTTGTAGAAATGTTCAACCTAGTTACATTTGGGTTTTAGGTTGTTGTAATAATAAAAGTAGAACATGATTCTTTTTGTATGATTTTCTATATTGTTTCAATTCTTTATTGTTTTATTTTCATGTAAACTCACATGTTTGACTTAAGATTTGGATAATTTTTAAGTTTAATAGGTTTGAATCTTTATTTCTAAAAATAGAGAATTCAAACATATTATTTACTATACATTTGAATATTAATGTTTTGCGTATAAACAAACATAAGGAAACGTATATAATTGATGTTATGTTCATCTTTTATTGTTACAATAATCAAGTCAAAACCTGGGTTGCAAGTTTATATGTTGTTGCGGTTGTTTCCCATTCTATTGTCATATACACACTTATGTTATGGTCGAGGAAAATATGAGAAAATGACTTGTATACTTTAAGAATTTAATAGGATTGACATTTCAAAAACATGGTAAGGACGCTAATCTCATTCTCTAAATTTACATTTATATAGATCTATAACGTAATTAACGTATTTAAATGTGTATTAAGTGCGATATAAATACGATTGAATTAGGGAATAGAATTTGAATGTCCCTATAGGAATTTTTATTTTTGCTTGTGTGTGAGTCAATGACTTAATTAATGTTAATGACACATAGACAAGAGGTTAACCGTTACTTGTAGTAAAAGTCTGCCTAGAACGAACCGACATATCCAACATCTGCAAGTAAATCTGGTTAATGTGAGAGGTCTAGGTGCCATGAGCCATTATAATTAGTATGCTATGATGCGATATTATGCCCAACTTGTAGTACAAGTCTGCTCGGAACCGCCCAGTAAATCCAGCATCTACAAGTGGTAGGCGTAATGTGAGATATCTAGTGTACACGCACGCGCGCGTGCGCGCGCGCACACACACACACACATATATATATATATATATATATATATATATATATATATATAGAGAGAGAGAGAGAGAGGAGCGTTCCAGAGCACCCCTATTTTACAGCACCTCACCTCTTTAGCACCCCTATGCTACCGTGAGCTACACTAATCCGAATCCAATAAGATTTTGTAGATGTTCAATCTACGTATATATTATCATCTATCCAAAATTTAAGCTCGTTCCGACATTCGTAACATTATCAAAATCTTAGCTCAATTATTCACCGTTCAGACATTTATTCGAACCGTTAAATTTAAACATCAAATATATTATTTTACGAATGTCGAAATGAGTTAAAATTTTGGATAGATGATTATATATATGTGGATTGAACATCTACAAAATCCTGTTGAATCTGAATTAATGTAGCTCACGGTAGGGTAGGAGTGCTAAAAGGGTGCTACAAAATAGGGGTGCCTCGGAACACTCCTCTCTCTCTCTCTGTCTGTCTATATATATATATATATATATATATATATATATATATATATATATATATATGTGTGTGTGTGTGTGTGTGTGTGTGTGTGTGTCTGTCCGCAGCAATAGCCCAGCGGTTAAGGACTTTGTGACGTGGTAATAGTGGTGTTGGTTCGAAACTCGGAATGGCATGCTATGAGCTTACCATGTGCATACGCTAAGATCAGCCATTTATTTGGTGCTCGCAGACCAGACTAGGTGCACTAGGGACGATTTTGTGACTCTGGTCGGTTTCCCTCTTAAAAAAACTAAAAAAAATGAGTATTTATGTGTGAAGTAGGCCTGCCTTGAGAAGGTATTAAGTGGAGACCTACCAATTGTTTGGGTATTGAGTGGTTAGGAAATTAGGCCTCTTTAATTGTTCATTCTTTAGAAAGCCTGAAGTCATTAGGCTCGCCCTATTAAAGGTCTTAAACGGTCATTGAGCCCTCCTTACTCTAAAGAAGTATTAAATGGTCCTAGTAGACAATAACTTATGTAGGGCAGTTCTCCAAGTAATGTCTGCTTCTTATCTAAGGACTAGAGAGGGTTAACATAGGGACGGATTATGTATACATGGCATAAGGAATCACTGTCTAAGGACTAGAGAAGGTTGACCTAGGGACGAATTATGTATACATGGTATTAAATCCTGGTAGTAAGTAGCTGTTACTATTTCTCTCCCTGCAAGAGAGTTATCACTTATAACGACTAACGTTAGAATGAGGTGTTAATTGGCTTGAGGTCCGCCAACGGGTATTAAGTGACTAGAGGGTTGTCCTACTTAAATAAATATGGTATTAAGTGACCATAGGAGGTGCCTACCCTTAAATTAGCTTTACGGTATTAAGTGACTTCTAGGACGTCCGCCTTATATGTTTATTTGTGTGTATTCTTATTCGCGTAGACGTATCATATAGAATTTATTCTTCTAAATATAGGAGATAGTTACTCCTGAAAATTTATGTGGTTTTCATTCATCATAACTTTATGTTCTGAGCTCCCTTCTCTTAACATATAACAGGACAATAGGTGGGAACGCTTGGATCAGTGATACCTTTGAGATGGAGCCTGACGATGGAGGATCTATAACTATTAGGCATTATTTATGGTAGTATTATTATATCACGATAAGCAATGTTGATGTACCTATTATTGCTTGAGACTCGTTGTAACCGATATTTATGATGGTTATTATTTAAGGTACATCTATTTTATGTTATTATATTTTATCCCTTCCGCTGTGCGAGATTTTGATTTCGCTTTAGTATGCTTGGTTATATCTGTTATACCATTTCCTTATAGGAACCAACGATCCGTTTAGAATGGCTCTAAGTTTCGATTGGTTTTTTTGGATCAAAATTTAGGCCCATTCTGGGCGGGTTGTTACAGTTGGTGTTAGAGCATGTTACTTGATTACGGAGAGATATATGCGTATGAGAGACATACTTGCTATTTTGAAAAAGGATTTTCAAAAGTTTTACTATATATAAACATATATATATATATATATATATATATATATATATATATATATTTGAAAATTACATATATATATATATGTAAGTACGCATGTCTTTAGAAAATATTATCTATAGGTTCTTTTAGGAAAGGATTTACCTAAATTTTTAGAAAACTCCTAAAATTCATGCAATGACTCAGTAGTTACTTTATCAATTTGGAAGCTTATAAGAACACAAGGATTGAATAACCATGAAGCTGGGAACGTGGAAAGGAATGAGACTCCCCAAATTAATTGTCAACTAATGGAAATCAGTTGGTGATTTAATTATCATTCATGGAAAAGATAAAGGAGAAATAAGTAGTAAGAATTTGGATAGGACAAATTAATGTCCATAACACATAGGTGTAAAGGTTTCAAGGAAAAAGCGTAAGAATATCTTATGCTGAATAGGATAAAACTTCCGCATGAGTAATTAATGAAAATTTGAAATTGGAAAGAGCATTAAATTGTCAACAAGAAAAAGATATCAAAAAATATTAAGGATATAATTAAGGTCATTTAGGCAAAAGTATAAATATTCAATTTTGAATTATATGTCCATAAGAATAAGTGTTATTTAATGGATAAAACGGACTTAAAAGACATTGAGGAGAAATAATTAGGAATGTCAAGAACTGAAAAATATAGGTACACGGAAGAAAGGATTCGATAAAGAAAATAGACTTCCATAGAGTAGTATGTCAGAAGGTTTAGGCCAAAGATCAAAAGTATTAAGTGTTAGAATTTTACTTTATTATTCAATCTTTCATGATTAATGATGTACGGTTCAATTGACTAGCTATAGGATCACCAATGCTGAATATTTCATAAATAAAAGGGAGAATCTTAATATGATTTATTGTTTAATTAAAATGACATACCTTGATTAGCAAGATGTTTAGGCAGTCATCTTTTTTCTTTGACTTCTAATGTCTACTCTTCTTCTCAGAATTCGGTTTCTCTCTCTTACCTTATTTCCTTATGTGTGTCTAGATGGAGAAGAATACAACTTTTTCTTAGGGAGAGAAAGGACCCAATCCTTTATATAACATTTAACTCTAAATCTGATACGTCGATCATATACCAATTTAATGCTAAAAATTAATCACATACCTAACGTTCTAAATATGAACGGTCTATTTATGCCCTAATTAATCGGGTCGCATTAAGATTAGAAAATGCACAATGAAAAATGAAACTAACTATTTATGACCCAATTAATAGGGCCCCATTAAGATTAGAAACCGCATAACGGAAAAGGAAACGTTTTATTGCAGTTTCCAATAGCAGATTTCTAACATTCACCCACTTGACCCGATTATTCATATTATCAAGCGTTAAACATCATACTATGATAAATTTCTGAGAGTTTGTAACACCCCATAAAATTCATAAGTATTAATAATAAATAAATAATTAAAAATAAATGATTAAATAATATGGCTGGAAAATGAGATTTTGCAGCTTTAGGAATTTGGCTACGAAATTCTTTTATTTGGATTTGTGGCAAAATTCTGAACCGTTTTCATATATTATATGTTGGAAACGGTCAATGTGCGAAGAAGTTAGGAACAAATGAATTTAGATCGTAAAACGCAGAAAATATATATAATTAAATGGATAATATATATGTGTCCAAGATAAATTCAAAACAAAGAGGGAGAATTTGAAATTTGAATTAAAGATAAGATCATAGGGACAAAGTATATTGTATATATGGAATAAGATTAAGAGATTAAGGAACGTATTATTTAAAATAAACAACTCAGCAACGCAGCCTTATTGGGCTTTCCAACCTCCAAGAGGTCGACCACCCCCCTTGAGGGGTGTCGACTGCTTGGCGGCTGGACAACCCAATAAATCTAGCTGGTTAGGTTTTTTTTAGAGGGATATATATGAATATAAGGATTGGATTAATTCTAAATAATCCAATGATCCATGCTCACATGGGCAATTATTTATAGCCCTTCATATTACACTATGAAACCCTAATCATTCTCTATCCCTGCCTCCATGTTGCCTCTCCACCATTGTTAAATTTCAGAGAAAAATAAAAGAATATGGTTAAGGTTTTCTTCTATTTCTCCAACTCTATTCTTAACCTCTCTCTATTCTAATTCATATGAGTTTAGTATTCTGGAATTTGGCATATATATATATATATATGAAATTCGAATACGTGTTTCTTATATATATATTAGGAGAATTGTTGGAGCATGTTTGACCACAAAGATTAAAGCACAGATCTAGATATACTATAAATTTCTCTTTATTCTGCATAGATCTGTGAATGGAATCTAGTTTACTTAGGCATATTCATATTTTTATCAGTTTATCATGTTGAAAGATATGCCTAGGAGCATCTGGAAATCGATAATATATACATTAATACCCCCGAATCGTCTATCTTGTAACTGCATATGAATTGTCATGATTATTTGGGTTTTGTGGATTTTTTGTTTAATATTGGATTAAAGTTGTAAATGGGATGTTGCTACTATTATTTCTATTTTATCTAATTCACCTTTATATCATTTGATTGTAACCTAAAAAGGTTTAGATTTGATTGTTTCATGATTTGATTTGGGTTTGGATCCTACTTTGGATCCAAACGCGTTCATATTTGAAATAAGTCAAAGGTAAATATTTATATGTGCATGACACAAAAAATGGGTGAATTAGACAAAATTGGAATTATAAACATACATGTATAAGTGTATGTAATACTCAAATTTTTAATTCAGTATTGAAATTATTTCTACAAGCCTACATGCAAGTTGAAATTGTATGTATGTATATTTTCCATCCACTGCTATTTGTTATCTTGTCACTATGCCATCATGCCTATGTTGTAGCGGTAAAACTATGGAAAACCTAACTTATATACCTTGAATTGGACAAATTGACAATTGCCACCTTATTAGAACGTTTCACCATTTATACAAATATTTACGTTATTTAGGCATTATTATTATACTTATATAAACGTAATTAACTTTGTATTTGCGTAATAAATGCAGCTAGGTTAGAATTCGAATTTGAAATGTCCTCATAATAAAAATATAATTGATTACTTGTGTGTGTATATAGAATGGTTTTATATATAGTGACACACAAACACGAGGTTAGTTTCCATTTGTGGTAGAAGTCTGCCGTGAACCGACCGGCAAATCCAGCAACCATAAGTGGGTCCAACTAATGTGAGATGCCTAGGTGTCATGAGCCATTCAAAAACTTAGTACACTAGACATGAGGTTAAACCAACTTGTAGTAGAAGTCTGTCAGGAACCGACCGACATATCCAACATCTACAGGTATATGATTTAATGTGAGAGGTCTGAGGGGTGTGTGTGTGTATATATATATAGTTATATATAAGTATATTGTGTGAAACTAGGAAGGTTTACTACGCCTTGAGAATGTCTTAAGTGGATGACTCTCTTTTTATCTAGTTTGGGTCTTAAGTGGTTAGGACTAGGATCCCCCGAAGGTTTATTCCTTGGAGAGGAACCAAAGTCATGGGATCCACCCTTACTAGATTTGAAGTAAGTCTTTGGGTCCTCCTTCTCTAAAAGTGGTTAGACATAAAACGGTAATGGAGTAGGCTAGTTCACGGGGATGTCCACTTCCTCTAGAAGCTCGTAAGGGCTCAGTTAGGGATAGATTGATAATTGAAAGACATGTGGCCATTGCATGCTCACCAACCGTCTAAAGGAAGTCTTAAGAGACATAGGTTTCCTACCGGGTAATATCAGTTAAGTAGTAATGTTCGCAATATTACTTCTCATATTACAAATTAGAGTATAGACTTAAGAACGTTAACGTATTAGGACGAGATCTTAAAGGGCTACGGGTCCGCCTCAGGGTTATAAGAGATCACAAGAATCCACCTTTAATAGGGCCATAAGTGACCGAGAATGCCACCTCGTTGGGTCTTTACCCTAAAAACACTAATGGGCGTTTGACTTGGATATCCACCCCATTGGTTAGAAACTTAGTGTTTGTTGTGTGCTGTGTAAACATACCTTGACATGTGTAACCTGCTAAAAATATAGGGTATGGACATTAAGTAACACTATATTTCAGTCACACAGAATTTTATGTTTTGATCCCTCTTCTCAACATATCCAACAGGTCAGTAGATGGGGTAAAGACCATGGATGAAATCATGATTGAAGCTGATGAAGAAGACGAAGTTGTCATGCTATTATTAGTGGTTATTGCTTTACTTCTTTTGGAAACTTGTGAGAATGAACTATTTGATGCACCCATTGGACAGATGTAACTATGACTGTTGTATTTCTGTGGTTTTTAAATAAATGGTACATCTTATTTTCAGTATTATATTTTCTCCTTTCACTGTGTGAGATTTCCATTCGAAGTATCTATGTATATATATTCTGTGCAAATGTAATCCTTACCGGAATCAACGACCCGTTTAGAATGGCTCTAAATTTCGATGGGCCTTTTCTAGGTCGTAATTTAGGCCCATTCCGGGTGGTTTGTTACAGAGTTATGGCGGTTGTGCATTATTAATTCAATGCATTCCCTTCCATATACTACAATACCAACAATCCATCAATTTACACTCATAATTTATATAAAACAACATAATGGTCCACATAATGTCTTATATCACAATGAATAAATATAATATCTTTATAAGACTCTTTCTTGTTTAAAATTACATAAAGTACGTACTACCACATTAAATAAGAGAAACATAATTGTATATCATAAAAGCATGAAAGAGATCATAATGTCACCATCAATTATTATTAATACAACCAAGACCCATTCTTTGAACATATTCCTCAAATTGTTTTGGCTGTAACCCTTTTGTCAAAGGGTCTACAATCAAAAGTTCTGTCCTGATGTGCATGATTGACACTCTTTGTTTATGAACCTCATCTTTCACAACAAGATACTTTAGTTCTATATGTTTGGCAACTTTAGAGTACTTGTCGCTCTTTGAGAAAAACACTGCTGTAGAGTTATCACAATAAAATTCCAGCGGTTTGTTAATGGTGTCAACAACCGCAAGTCCTGAAATAAGGTTCCGCAATCATAATGCATGAATTGTGGCTTCATAACATGTCACAAATTCTTCCTCCATAGTAGATGAAGCAACGATAGTTTGTTTCGCACTTTCCCATTATATGGCACCTTGAGCAAACATAAACAAGTAACCAAAAGTCGATTTTCTAGTACTGATGCATCCAGCAAAATCTAAATCGCTATACCAATTACCTCCAATTCATTGGATCCACTATACATGAGCATGTAATCTTTCATGCCTTGTAAGTATCTCAAAACTTTCTTTGCCGCTTTCCAATGTTCCCTTCCTGGATTACTTTGATACCTTCCTAACATACCAACTGCAAAACCGATATCCGGCCTAGTACAGGTTTGAGCATACATTAGGCTATCAACTACAGAGGCATATGGAATTGATCCCATTTCCTTTCATTTAACGTCATTCTTAGGACATAGCGTGAGATTGAATTTATCACCTTTCTGTACAGGAACTTTCCCAGGCGAGCATTTACTCATTCCAAATCTCTCTAGAATCCTTTCGATATATCCTTTTGGAGACAACCCCAATATTCTTTGTGATCGATCATGAAATATTTCTATTGCAATCACATAGGATGCCTCTCCCATATCTTTCATTTCAAAGTTCATTGAGAGAAATTTCTTAGTCTCGCGCAATATGCTTTAATTATTTGCAGAAAGCAAGATGTCATCAACATAAAGGACTAGATAAATAAACTTGCTCCTACTGATCTTTTGGTATAAACAGTGATCAACCGTATTTTCCTTAAAACCAAAAGACATAATAATGGTATTGAACTTAATATATGCCGGGATGCTTGTTTAGGTCCATATATTGACTTCTTAAGTTTACACACAAATTGTTCTTTACCCTCTAAGAAAAACCCTCAAGTTGAGTGACATAAACTTCCTCATCAAGATCTCCATTCAGAAAGGTTGTTTTCACATCCATTTGACATAATTCCAAATCATAATGAGCTACTAATGCCATTATAATTCTTAATGAGTCCTTTTTCGAAACAGAAGAAAATGTCTCCTTGTAGTCAACACCATCTTTCTTAGTGTAATCCTTTTATACCGTTCGATATTTGTAACACCTCGCATTTTGTGACAATTTAATAATGCATATGTGTATATATATGTGCACAGATATAAATGTATGTATGAAGAATAAAATAAAGATTAATGCAATAAAATGTAATGCATACATTAAAAGAAAGAAAAGATTGGTTGTATATGGTGTAAATGTGTTACATGCACTGATTATGCAATAATAATAAAAGAGAAATAAAAGAAAAAGATTCACGCAATGGGTTAAATAAAATATTGTAGCAAACATGAAAAAGAGAAGTAAGAAGGGAACAATAACTACCATTGTTCTAAGCATTGTTAACAATGGCCTTAGTAGCCCAGTTGGTTAGAACATGTGACCTGCATACAAGAGGTACAAAGTTCGATCCCTACCGTCGTCATATTCCTATTTTAAAGGAACGGCTAAAATAACACATGTTCATGAGGGAAGATATGTATAAACGCACATATAAGGAAAGATATACATATAAGGAAGTAAAGAAAATATATGGATATATGTATATGAGATACGCGTATATATGTGTAGGAGTATATATATATATATATATATATATATATATATATATACAAGAGATAAAATTTAATATAAGACTGAATTCATAGAAACATGGAAAGAATCAAATAACAGTGCAATACAGTTTGAATTTTGAAAATGAAATGAAAGTTGTGTGTACATATATATGCGTAAAATGGTCAATACAAGTTTTGTATACATATAAAAACCTTATATATGAACATATTCAAATCAATTCAAAACCGAAGACCATATGCAGAAAAAGAAAAGGAAAAAAATTATAGCAGGGGTCGACCCACTTGAAGGGGGGTCGACCCCGGGGTCAACCCACCTTAGATCCAGTCAAGTACATTGGCGTGTCTGGATTGTTTTCATAACCAAGTTCAATGCTGACTCAGTGTTGCGTATACGATAAGGTCCTGAACACCTATATGTAGGCTAGCAGAGCCTAGCTAAATCTCACATTTTTGAGATGACGTCTATACTCAGCCATTCTTTCTCCTCTTCAAATCTCTTCTGAAAAATAAGATAATTAGTTTAGGAAAATTCTAAATCAAGATCTGGAGGAAAAGAATGAATATTAACTAGAAGGTGTTCAGAATCGTATTCGAAGAGAGGTAATTTTCCAGATCTGATCTATTCAAATTTCTTTACCTTTCTTCCCTTTTCCTTTTAGTAAAAATTATGAATCCATGGTTGTTAGGCTTTGAATCCAATTAGAGGAAAACCATGGAATGCGGGATCTGAACCAGATCCAGGATTTGGAAAGAAAATAAAGTGAGTGGATTTAAGTTATATCATTTTTGATAATGATATATTATCGTTTAACATTCCCCGTTATATACGATGTGAATTTGTTAGAATAATTAAAAAAGCATTGAAATGTTATATATGATATGTTGAAA
Source organism: Allium sativum (assembly GCA_030737875.1). Lineage (NCBI taxonomy): Eukaryota > Viridiplantae > Streptophyta > Magnoliopsida > Asparagales > Amaryllidaceae > Allium > Allium sativum. The sequence goes on along the minus strand of CM060927.1, from coordinate 15,965,853 downwards.
TATGATATGTTGAAATGTTTAAACATATGTTAAAAAGATTGAAGTGATGAATATGACATGTTGGAATATTAATATGCTAAGATATTAATATATTGGAAAATTCATTAAAATATAAACTTGTCAAAATATGTTTAGCAATTACTATTGTCTCAATTCCAGGTTAATTTGTGACATTTATGTACCTGGACCATTAACAGTAGAAATTGAGAACATTACATGTTCGTTTGTTTGATTTGAACAAGTTACATGATTAAATGATCACGTATTAGAATAGAATTTATTGTATGTTAGAAAGAGCATGCGACATAAAATGGGCTTAATACGATGACACGTAAAATATAGATTTAAAAGAATGGAAATGCCTAAATTATATAGAAAATTTACAGTGAATAGGAAACTGTAACTACGCTTACACATGAGGTTAAATTATACTTGTGATAGAAGTCTGCCCGGAACCGCCAAACATATCCAGCATTGACAAGTGGTAAATCTAATGCGAGGGGTCTAAGTACATAAATAAAAGATGTAGTCGCGCTAAGACACGAGGTTAAGCCAACTTGTGGTAGAAGTCTACCCGGAACCGCCCGACAAATCCAACATCCACAAGTATAGGCTTAATGTGAGAGGTCCAGTGCATGAAGGTTAGACTCTTTTGTGGTGTAAGACTGTCCGGACCCGCCCGGCAAATCCAGCAGCCACAAATGCCAGTCTAATGTGAGAGGTCTTAGGCATAAATTGAATACGTAACAATTGTAAAGACACGAGGTTAGGCTTTTTTGTGGTGTAAGACTGCCCGGACCCGCCCGACAAATTCAGGTGCCACAAATGCCAGTTTAATGTGAGAGATCTTTATGAGGTTACGGTCTTAATGAATTAAGAAACACTTAACCAGATAAACATGTAGTGGGACATGAAGGGGTAAATTGGGTGCCTTGGGTGGCATGTGGAATCTAGTGGGTGTCTTGGGTAGCATTTGGAAATACGATTAGGTGTCTTAATAATTATTTAATGCTGATTAAAGACAAATATGAATGACAAACAGAAGTTTGGTTGAGTGAGTGATTCTCTGAGTAATGATCTGATGTTGATCTCGGTCTTCGGGGTTGGTACTCAGGGAATTATTCTCTTAACCAATGTACATGTGAGCTAAGAAGTACCTAATCAAAAACTAAGTATAATTTGACAAGTGGGAAGGGTTAAGACCAGCTTAACCAATAATATATATTGTAAATTAATCTGATAAGTAGATAGGGTTAAGACAAACTTAACCAATAAAATATATTGATCTGATAAGTGGGTAGGGTTAAGACAAGCTTAACCAATAACACATGTTGATTTGTTGAGTAAGTAACATGGGTGACATGTGGGATGTAATTATAAACACTTAACCAAGTTGAAACATGTAAAAAGACATGAATAAGATGGGTTAAGTGGGAAATTCTAATGGGGACCAAGCATAGGGGGAAAGCTTGTGTGGGGACCCTTTTCAAACCAGTAACCCATTTAGTATCTTTGTGATCTCGACCCAAGTCGAGGACGGGACACGCGTACTGGATTTGATTGTAAGAGGTCAAAACGGGTTAGCGGTGGCAACACAAGTCCAACGGGGTCATATGCATGTGTGGGCCCGGGCTGGTAGGTAAGACGTTGTTGCATCGTGTAGATATAAGCCATGCATCTTGGTGGTATCGGGTTTCCACTTTGGGGAGTGATACACCCCACGGTGGGACCAGCATGGGTATCTACGAGTCAGGGAACCGATCGATTGGGGAAGGTAGTGGGTACGACTAGCGGAGATAGGAGCAGACGGCAACTATGAAGATAGCTAGGAGTATAACTACCACATTATGAATAAATATTGTAATTAAAATGGGGAGGGTAGTGGGTACACTTAGTGGAGATAGGAGCAGACGACACCTATGAAGACAGCTAGGAGTATAACTACCATATTATGAATAAATATTGTAATTAGAATGGGGAGGGTAGTGGGTACACCTAGTGGAGATAGGGGCAGACGGCACCTATGAAGGCAGCTAGGGGTACACGAACTGCCATTATCATTATTTTTTCGGCGAGCGGGATCAACTTTTAGGGTGACTTGTAAGGGTGCGGTGTAGTTAGCTTTGGTGCAGTATAGTAATTATCCTATAGTGATTTGGTGTGCCTTTAACGTTATCTTTATTCATCTTATTTCCTTTGTTTGCTCTATCATACCCATTTGTTCATAGTCATTTCCTTATTTTCCAGCTTATGCCTTATCCTAGTTGCTTAATGATTATATTGTTAAAGTTATTGCACTCGCCAGACTTTATGTTTGAACCCCTTTATTTCCACCTCTTTTCTTCCTTCCCCCCCCCCCCCGGTGCTCACGGTGGGACTAGCACTAGTGGAGCTTGATTTGGACATCTTTATCTCTTTCTTTGGAAGTTGCTTGGATCACTGAAGTAAAAGTTCAGCCTATCTTATTTATGGCTATTTTATGTTGGGGTTATGTCTTTCATTTTATGTACTCTGATTTAGTCAAGATGGATATTATGTACTTGACTCTAGTCTTTGGTTTTTGATGATGTAATAAAACTTATCTGTTACCGCTGCAATGAATAAAGTTTTAAGTTTTTAAGTACTGTTTTATATCTGTCTTGTTGTTAAGTTTCTGTTCTATACACACTTAAAATGGTCCATAGAAGTTAATGCATTCCCTTTGTGAGTGACATTAATGGACATGGGGTGTCACATCGTTGCACATTATGTGCGGTTAAGGCATCGAATACGATTGACAATACGTACATGGGAAATTCTAGATACATGCATGTCTGCTCTGGGTGGTGTATCGTAGACTTGAGGGAAATACTTTGGTATGGAATCTGATTCGATTGAAGGTGGCAGTCCATACTCTTACGTAGCATAGTAATGACATATATATGCGGAACGTAACATTGTTATGTAGAGATCCATACGTTACTCCGGTGTAGGATGAGGGACTGCGTTCATTTCTGTGGCATTATGGTAGAGACCGTGCGAGTGGGGTACCATAAGGTGTACCTCAATATTGGGGGGTAGCTACATATATACTGTATTAGGTTAATCCACTGGAAGTAAATGGGTACGACATGTGTGTAAGCCTTGAGTGTTGTTAACCCAAGTAACCTAATAAATAAGAAAATGTGATTGAACGGTATATGTAGGATTATCCAAAGTGTATAGTTTAAATCCAGTCACCAGAACTTGTATTCTGACCCCTCCTCATAACATACCCGCATGTTAGATTTGTGGCAAAGATATGATAGCTTTGGATACTGGTTAGGCAGTATTATTACAACGGTAAGGCTATACTTTGATTATATTATACTTTATCCATTCCGGTGTGAGATATTTTCTGAGCTCTGATATATTTTATATCTCTGTCTTTTCTGTAGGATACCAGAGCAACCAACACGAGTTTCGATGGATTAGAATTTTGAAAGAAAAATTTCGGTCTGTCGGAATTGGGGTTGTTACATCTGGTATCGGAGCTTAGATTTAGGATTCCTGTATAAATAGTAAGTGAACGTACTTGTATTTTTAAAAATATAAATATTATATATATATACACCTGGATCCATAGAGGAACCCACTAAATAGAAATAGTATAATATGGTAAGAATTGGGATGACTGTTTTGTATACTAAAGGAATGAATGTGGAAATTTGAGACCCTTAGGAAATTTGGGAGGGAAGTGTAAACTATACTTTGTAAGAAAGAAATGTGAATCCCATGTGTTAGTGTTTCAGATTAGTGGGCTTGGCAGTAAAACCTTATAAATTGGAAAAAGGTTATAAAGAGAAAAATGGATTGGGAATATATATATAGTTGAGAGAATTGACTTTGTGGGAGTGTCTAGGAAAGCCTAGAAAAATTGAAAACCCACTTTGAGTCTAACCCCATTGTTAAAAGAACTTGAAATTATCAAAGCTTTTAGGAGATGGTTTATGGTGTTTTCAAGTTTTAATCTTAAAAGTTATAGTTTTAAAATATGTAAAGAAGTACATATTGGGTTTTAAAGTGAATTGGGGTATATTTTGGAAGCAATGATTTCTCATGAAAATTTGTTCTGAAGTAAAATTTTCTCAGTAAAAGGTGTATATTAAAGAGCATGTATAGCTCGCTAGTTTTCTTGTTATATTGCATAAAAGATCTTTAATAAAGAAAGTTTTTAAATCTCTATTCTTTTGACAATCATTTTTGATAAATTGTTTTAAAAGAGAAAGTTTGGTTGGCTGGACAAAATAAGTTTAGAAATTAAGAATAGAGTAGATGTTTGCACCTTGTAGTAAGAAACTGAACTAACCTTATAGGCAATAACAAGTTATAAACCCGATTGAGAAATAGTTGTCCCTATCTATTTCATTTTTTGTGATTTAAGACAAAAATGATTTACATTTTTTTTTATAAAATGACATGTTTTATGGTTTGGCGGAAGTAAGTTTTCATTAGGAAAATAAAGTTTTGACACTTCTAAATTTTTGGAAGAAAAATTAAATGAAAAGGCCAAACCGTATTTTAAAAAGTATGGAGTAGCTAAGTTTTAGTGCCTAGGGAAGACGGGAAATTTTTTGAGGCTATGAAGTAAATATCGAGAATTATCTTGGAATAATGGTAAGTTCCCATAGAATGTGTAAGCAATGAAAAACCCAGGGTGTTGCTTGAAATAATTGTTGGTGCACAGCTAGGACTAGTGGTGACTACTAGACATTAGAGGCAAGTAAGTATTTATATCCTATTGGTTGAAGTTTTCAAAGGGGGACATAGTCCTGAGATTTTTGGCCCTTAGTAGTAGTTGTGTATAGTGCCTGTTTTCCTGTTTTAGTTGAAGGACTAGAAGGCTTATTTAAAATTAAACTTAGATCAGAGGATTAAGTTAAATAAGCTAAGAAAAGAGTAATGGCATAACTAAAAAGGAAACAACAAATTCAGTAAAGCAACAAATTTGGCAAATTATGAGAAAAGATAAATAAGAATAAAAATTTCCAAGATAAGATGAAAAAGAAAATCTGTAATAAGAGAAATTTCTTATGTGGACTGTGCTTGGATAGGAAAATAGGGGAATCTTTAAAAAAAAATCATAAAATCCAAGTACGGTTGAAAAAAAAAGTCGAAAAAGAAAAATAGAAGATGTGAAATTTTCCATTTTCCACCTTTTTGTAAATTAAAAATCAAATTTAGAAAATTATATTTTTCTGAAATTCAAAAAAATAAAGTTGATTGGTAGGATTTTGGATGCAACAACTGGATGAACTGCGCTCTTGCTCTGCAAGAATGTGGGAAACTTGGATAAAAATATATTTTGATTTTCAAAATATTGCATTCATGTAGAAAAGTTATGAAAATCCAAGATTTCCCATTCCTTAGCCGTAAAGATATGTGGCCATGAAAAGGGGATTAAGTGGAACAGAATTGGCCGGGTGGTAGAGTCGTGGGTGGGAGAATGTAGCACCCCGCATTTTATGATAATTTAATAATTAAATAATGCATATGTGTATATATATGCATAGATATAAATGTATATACGAAGAATAAAATAAAGATTAATGCAAATAAAATGTAATGCATACATTAAAAGAAAGAAAAGATTGGCCGCATGCGGTGTAAATGTGTTACATGCACTAGTTATACGTTAATAGTAAAAGAGAAATAAAAGAAAAAGATTCATGCAATGGGTTAAATAAAATACTGCAGCAAACATGAAAAAGAGAAGTAAGAAGGGAACAATAACTACCATTGTTCTAAGCCTTCTTAACAATAGCCTTAGCGGCCCAGTTGGTTAGAACATGTGTTTAAATCAAAAATAGTTCAAACACCAAAGGTACACAAATCTACTTCACCAGTATCGTTAAAAATTGAAAGGAGCCACAATCACCAAAGGATTAAAAACAATAAGTGCGGAGAAAGTAAAATGAAGACAAAAAAGTAGAGTGTTTCGGCCTTAAGCTTGGCCTACGTCCACTATGAAGGTAGCTTCCATTATCATGACATTATTTACAAGGCATAAAATCTCTCTTTTACAATACATTTTCTCTCTCACGTATAAACTTCACTTGGGTCTATGAAAATCGGTGGAGAAATGATTGGATCAACGAAGATGTGGTTAGATCGGAGGAGGGGTGATGAATAATCCTCAAATGCAGGGAGGATGAAGGAGGATTTTCAATTTCTAGGAACTTGGTTGATTTTGATCAATGCCATGGTGAATCAAGCTCTAGATCTTTGTTTGGAAGTGTTAAATGATGTTAGAATTAGTGAGGAAGCAATTTAGTAACCCTCTAAGGTGGTGAAAATCGATCCCCTAAAGTATGGAAGCCATGGCCTATTTATAGATGAGCCCCCATGAAGAAATGAGCTGAAATTCATATATGCAAGTTTTGGGTCTCTCGTGCGATTATTTACAGAAATCTCATCGCCTGGTTGTTAATAGCTATAAATAGCTTTTTCCAGTTGTTCTGCTCATTTGTGCGAACATAAGGTATGCAGGCGACTGAAATAGGAGCAAGCAACCAGACCAGGGGATGTTTGGAGGACCAAGGACCAACCGGTTTGACCCATACACGCAAGCCCCATTTTGCTGGACCAAACGATGATGCCTAATCTTCAGACGTACGATCGACCCCAGTGTTTAATTATTCCACTTGTGCGAACGATCAGCTATGTATTTGCGACTCTGTATCATCTGCACAGGTGACCTATCCTGCATCGTATGACCAGATGATGCACGGGCGATTAAGATAGGAGCGAGCGACCTGTACAAGTTGGCATGGACCTTGAATGGACGACCGCATGGTAGGATCATGTGCGAGCTGCCTGTATGTGTGCGGGCAAACATAGGATGAGCACGCAACCACTTGTTGTCTAAGATCTCTTACCCACGAGTTATGTACGAATGATTGGGAGAAGTAACGCTTCATGTAAGTAAGTATGGAAGCTTGTTTTATGGGCGAACGATCCCTCACGCCGTGCTCGACCTTTGGCTTGTGCTATGAACGACCGATCCCACATGCCATGCTAGACCCTTGTCGTGTATGAACGACCTTCCCTTCTCACTTGATTTGGGTTTATGCGACCGTCCTTGTCATTTCTGACCTGAACACGTACGATCAATCATTGTGATACCCGAACCGTAGTTGTTTATACAGATTTAACCAACCAACATATGTATGATTTTTAAAAGATAAACATTTGCCCCTCGAAGTTTGTAATCTTTATTTTGCAAAAAATTACAGGCTTCGAAATAATTGGTTATAACATAGTTTGGTAGATTAAATCTGGTGTTTCATGGGTCGATTATATACAATGCTAAGTCGTGGTTGGGCAAGGTCAAGATCGTTCATAGACATAATTGAACGAGCCATGGGTCGCTTGCATTTATGAACAATTGAGCCCTTCATGTTCTGACCGACACGTAAACATGGTCAAGCAGATCACTTGGGCTTAAATGAGCAGGCTGGGGCTGATCGAGCCTTTACATGTTTCCTTGATCGAGTGGCCAGCGGTTTTGAGTGGTCGGGCCTGTTTATTTTCTGAACGAGTCCATTCATCATCCTACCTTTTATATATTCTTTCAGTCCTTCATTTTTACACTTTTTCTTAATTTCTTCTTAAGAACTCATTAATGGCGGTGCTTTTCTAAATAATTTTCCATCTCAATCCGATTTTCCCAATCATATCGACCCTCCCAATCTTCGATTCAACATTGCGCTTGTCACCTTAGCAAGGCACCACGACTTCAGAACTAATCGAACCAATCGATTCCTAAATCCGAGGTAATTTGCTAATTTACAAGTGAATTCCCCCTTTTAATTCCACTTGGTATTTATGGATTAGTTTCAAAAAAGTTCAAGGCTTGAACTCGAAAATTTGGGGTACGGTCTGAATGATTTAAGTATGAACTGGGATTTTTGATGATTTTGTGGGATTGTAATGTTGAGAATTGTGATGTTTTGAATGTGTGTAACAGATTGAGGAGTTTGAATTACATGAGAGTCTCTAAATTTCTGTTCTGAATTGGACGCATATAAGTCGTTTGTTGAAATGCCTGAGACACAAGACCCTTAAGTTTCACATGTTTTCACTTTTCTCGTGCGCTGAATTTCTGACATCAAGCTTGACTTCTCATTTGCATATGTTGATTAGTGCTTGAATGCTTGTTTGGATAGTTGATATGTTGAAATTTGAGGCTTTACACATGTTGCCGTTGTCTTGTGTTTTGATCATTTTTCGGTCTGACAGTCACTTGGCGCTCATGCTCGACTACTTTGGTCGCTCATGTTCGGACTGGCGAGGATCGTTCCTACTTGACTCCTATATGGGTCGGACACGGACGAGCCTATCTTGTTCGAGTATGAGCGATTGCCTTGAGTTGAGCATGCACGACTGTCCTGAACTGACCTGGCGCGACCAGGACTTGATTGAATATTGCATGATCAGACAACTACCTTATACATATGCAACTAGGTATGGATCGTGTGCGACCGACCAGGTCTGGTTCGCTCGCGTTTGACCTGGTATTCACATTTCTCAGATCCTAATATTTTTGAACTTTTTGGGATCGATCATGTTCGACTCAGTGAGCTTGAGCATATGTAGGATCGAGCCGATCGGATCCTTATGAGGTCGGTCGTGCCTTACCCTTTGAGTTCAAGTGAGCTTGATTATTCTAGTTTTCGGTTGAATTCCAAATTTTCTTATTGTTATACCTGCACAACTAAAATACTTATACATTTTTTAGCTATAGTTTTGCTACTGGATGCTCACACCATTAGCAGGTTAATGTAGAAAAACTCAAAATAATTGTGTTATGCGACTTTCATCCAATTTGAATGATAGTCGTACAGGATTATTTCACTTAACTATGTGTAGTCAAGTTAGTTTACTCCTTGTACTAGTGTGTTGCTTCCCATATTTGTTTTTGTTTTTGTTTAAAAGCAAAACCTAGAATCAACCAGATCATACTGATTAAGGATTACAGACCTGACCTTCCCGATAATATACGTAATCGTATAAACCATGCTCTTAGAGTTAGGCAGTGCGTACCTGCTATTTTTTTTAAATATATCTATTTATATAGAAATGCAAACTAGAAATCAATCTCGTTAAAATCTCGAAGGAGCAGCTATGGCTAGTAAGGCTGGAAATTCTGCTCAGGTAACTGGGTCTACCTCAAATGTTGCCCCTAGGACGAACATTGACTAGGATTTTCCCCAACCCCGGGTTCTTGAAAGAGTGCCTGCCGACAGTCATAGGTCAACTCTCCCTTTTGGTTCATATCAGGAAATATGTGCTCGATTTGGGTTTTCAGAAGACGAAACTAAGTTTCCGGGTAAGGATGATTTGCCCAACCATCCACCCTCTGGGTATGTTACAGTCCATCGTCATATGCTTTCAAGTGGGGCAGTCCTCCTTTTAATCCCTATTTAGAATCCATTTTGCGGCACTTGACTATTGCCCCATACCAATTGCACCCCAATGGCTACCATATTTTAATGGGACTTTATGTGCTCTTTATGAGATTTAAACAACAAGCACCTTCGTTTGAAGATATCTGTTCTTTTTTGCCTTTAAAAGAAGGAAGGCATACCTCCTTCTTTTATCTTTATGGAAGGCAAGTACTGCAGAATTATTACCGGCCTAGTGGACAGTGTTAAGGGGTTCTGGGATCAATACTTTTATGTTAAATGCTCTGGTAACTTTTATGGCTAATGGATAGAAGGAGGTAATCGCTGTTGTTTGAAGTTCTCTTTTCCTATTAAAACATTGATTCTTATCTCCTTCTCTTCTTCACAGTAATTCCTTCCAACGAAGGTGTTGTTCTTGATCAAGCCCTTCTTGACTCTTTGACAAGACCAATAGAAGTAGACAATTGTTGCTTACGGGAAGGACCCTACATCAGTATCAACTACTTCATCTTTCACGGTTTATTGATAAAATCCCAACTTATAAGAAAGGTGTTAGTAGAAAATCTATTGGTAGAAAGACTATCTTGAAGAAATGCTTAGATCTTGGAGGTAGTAGCCAAACTCTACTTAAATCCTCATTGCCCTCAATTATCGAAGGAGATACCTCTCACCGTGAAGGTAAGGAAGTTGGAGGAGGCATGACTGGTGTAAGGGATGAACTTATTTTTGAGAGAATTGTTGAGAATCTCATTGCCCCGATCTCACAGGAAGAGGGTTCTACAGGAACCTTTGGAGGCTTAGGTGATTTGGATACTGCTAAAGACCTTAATTTGGGTGACTTTATGACTTTTGACCCTGCACTTCCGGCTAAAAAGTCTAATTCAGGAATTGCCCGAGAGCTTACCCAATCATTTAGGAAAACACTAGATTTAAAAACTCCCCTTGAAATTGGTTCGTTACCGGTCATGCTTTAGAAAACATAGATACAATAAGTGATTCATGTTTTCTTGCAAAGCTTATAGTTTTTTCTATGTATCTTTTCATTTGAGTGTTGAAACTTTGTTTTGTCCTCTTTTCCAGGTACAAGAATGAAGCACTCATTATCGAATAGTTTTTCTTGACAAATTGGTTCTATTGATCCACAAAGCCTTTTACAATCTCGCCTTTCTCGTCACTTGAAGCGTTGTCAACCATCTTTGGATTCTAAACCTCAACACACTTCCGATCCTTCATTAATTGACCCTCGAAGGAAGGAAGAACATGGTCATGCAGAGATTCCCAACAAAAGCGACAAGGGCAAGCACCTAAAGAAAGGAGAGAAGAAGAGAAGCATAGATGAACAAGATGAGTATAAGGCCCAGAAACATCATAAATCAACTAAGTTTCTAGATCCTGTCATTCCTATTCCATCTGAACAATCCATTATCCCAGTTCCTGCTCAAATCCAAATGATTCTTGACAGGCCCTCTTATAGAATTCCACCTGGAAATTTGAAGCTCAGGGATCGCTTTGGAGGCCAAGACCTAAGAGGAATGTATTTTGATTTGGATTTACATCCGAATGATAGACGGGACGCTGTCAAGGGGCTGAGCACTATAAAAAGCTGTATAGCCACTCAGTTTGATACTGCTAAGAGCCAACTTGAAACACGGTTTATCGCGACACCGACCAACAATTAGAGAAGTGGAATAAATTTGGCTATGAGTTTCAAAGGTTGAATGCTCAACACCTTGATCATATTGAAACTTTGGAGAATGTTAAAGCTGGGATGGCCCACTTGATCAGATCCCAAGAGTCCGAAATTGCATTCCTAAAAGGTGGAAATACCCGGGTAAATAATTTGGAAGCCGAGAACGAGAAGCTTAAAAGGGGGCTTGAAGTCGCAAGGAAACAATTCCAGGAAGCTCAATCCACTCAAGAACTTGTTGAATCCCAATTAGCTTTGGAAAAGCGAGCTTCGACTACTTACCGACAAGAAAAGGAACCCCTTAACGACAAAATTACTTCTTAGAACAAGACTCTTAAAGTTTTGGAAGAGGGTAACGCTAAGCTAACTAGTGATCTTGAACACGCCAAGGCCAAAACCAAGGATACTTTGTTTCAGTTTTTCGTTTACAACATTATGAACCGCTGAAGTTTAAGTCACTTGAAAAATGACTTTCCACGAACTCTGGCCCTTGTTTGGGAACGAGTGCTTTCTTACTCTGATGGAGCAGAGGATGAATTTCTCCACGAGAATCTCCTAGAAGAAGATGACCGTGAAGCTTTAGCCGAGGGTAGGAAGATACTAATAGATGAGCAAGCTCAATCTTTTAGGGAAAAAACCTCGGATGTTACTGATACCCATGGTCCGTCCAATCCTAGCAATGTTGAGGCTTCAAGTCCTCAAACTCCTCCTGTGAATCCCCCTGTTACTTATATTGACAAGGATGTTACTAAAGCTCATCCTATTGAGAAATATGTTCAGGAGGACATAACCAAATAGTACGGAAGGAACGGTGAATAAAATGAAGATGTTTCTTTGAATGTGAATGATTATGAGATTGATATTATAAATCCACAAACCCTAGATAAAATTGATATTCATCAGCCCGTACCAGATTTGGACTATCTTATTTCTTCACCTGGGTTTGTCGAATTTAGTGCTCACTATTCATTTGTGCCAGGTTTTCTCTCGTCACCTCTTCTTCCTACTGGTGCCACCACTACTCAAGCTACTGCTACTGACTTCATTTTAGTATCAACTAGTATTGGTGCGCATGCCACTCTTCCACCAAGTGATATATTATTACTTAATCTGCCTGATCTGTAGGCGGTCGATTATGATTACAATAATGATGAAGACGAAGCCTGGCTCATTGGGGCTGTGCCTATTTTGAAACATAGGAGGAGGTCCGTTGTGAATACGTTGGGAATTATTAACCTATCCTCCCCCGAAAGTCCTTGTGTAAATAAAGCATTAAAGGAAGGAAATCAAACAGTTGGTACATCTCCCCTTTCCTCTACTAAACAATCTTTAAGGTCCAGCGGTGGGAAGAAAAAAAGTAGTATTTGTGACTTTCATGCTTTTATTCCAATCCATTTCCTTTTGTGGTATACTTAGATCGGTTGTATATGCGAGTGCCGGTCCTCACCTAGTACTTTATGCTTGTCATTTTATGCACATTTATGCCCAATACTCTTGACTTGTGATTTTGTGATCTGGCTCTGTGTTGTTGCGATGAAGCCGTGTTCTACTTATATTATTTAAGCTTTTTATTTTAGCTTTGTCGCACTTTCTTGTTTTGCATTCCACACCTGGTTTCTCTTCATGCTTACAACGCAAATTCTCCATTCGTTCTTGCAATGTGTGATATTATAACGACTTTTCAATCATAGCTACAGCTCATTATTATTGGATTTATTTAACCAAATGTATTGAATCCTCTTGAATCTGACTAGAGTACTATTTGAGAACTTCTTTTTGCGTGAGTAACCACTTCTCATATTGGAATTCTCAAGTTTGCCCAGCTATTTCAAAAGGTTCAATTTTGCTAGTCGAATAATCCTTATAGATGCCATAACTTAAAGTTGTGACAAACTTATGGTATGACTAAACGAGCATTATTATTAGATTTCTTTAATGTAGTGGTGATGCCCCCATAACAAAGTTTGTTATAACTTAATTAGGCTGAAAACAATCAACTTTCCTAAATTCTCTTAATTATGGCTGGAATTTAGTTTAGTCGATCAATTCATATCATTCTCATGGTACCTCGTTTTTAAGGGGTTTTATTTTGGTTATGCATTTAGTTGTATTCTCACTAACCTGGTAGTCCAGGCCCTTCGGAGATTAGACTTGAATACATGTCTCCGAAGAGGGGTTTTATTTATTTATTTATTATTATTATTATTATTATTATTATTTGTATGTGTGTTCAACCATATTTCTTGCTAACTTGGCAATCCAAGTCCTTTGGAGATTGGGTTTAAACACATGCCCCCGGGGAGTTCTTGGGTTAGTTTAATCCAAGTTTCGTCCTGCCTGCTCTGATCAATTCAGAGCCGGGAGGATTATATTGGATACCCTCTTTTGGCTAGGATTTCTGTTAATGCTGGTCCTTCCAGCCTAGGACTGGTACTTCCAACCTAGGTTTTGTCGGTCCTTCTGACTCTGGTCCTTACAGCTTGTTATCGGTCCTTCCGGCCTACGACTGGTACTTCCAGCCTAGGTTTTGTCGGTCCTTCCGACTGCTGGTCCTTCCAGCTTGTTATCGGTCCTTCCAGCCTGATGCTGGTACTTCCAACATCAGTTTTTTTGGTGTCGGTCCTTCCGACATGTTGCTTCATCCCACAAGGCAGACGCTGGTTCCTTTATCAATCATTGCCTTAGTTTGCAGAACTAGCGTTCTGGACCTTTCATTTAAGAAGGTGCTTCTACAGTGGAACTTGCAATCTTTTTCCTATTGGTTAGCTCCTATTCCTTTTTTAGCCGCTTGATTTGGTAGGCTATCTCAATTTTGGAACTAGAGCTTTGAGACTCTTTCTTTGGGGAATGCCTCTTTTATGAGAGTTATGACACTCTTTTTCATTTGTGGTGGCGCTTGTTTATTGCTTTATCTTTTGCGACTTCTCCCATTCTCTTTTCAAGGCTATGCCTTTTGTTTTTATGTATGTTAATATTTACTGCTTTTAGTGCTTGAATGAGTACTGTTATGGTCAATATGTTGCATTGGGTTCCGAAGGAACAAGCGCTTGATTGATAACTTGCAATATGAAATCATTTTAATCAAATTCTGATTAAAGGCAAAGGGCTACAGGTAAGGTAATCATATAAGCAGATACGCTCTTAGTCATAGATCTAATGTTCAGAACAATATTTGCAAAGTATTACAGATTGTTTACACGGATCCTGAATATTAGCGTTAAGTAAATCGTGAGATGATGCATGAAAATAAAGAAGTAGTGGTACTGTGCGCTTATTTCGAGCATTTGGAATTGGAGCACAATCAATGGTCATCATTTGATAATTAGCCTTGGATTGGTTTGAGAATGAGTTCCATTACTTCAACCAGACTGGTCATCTGATACCCCTTGCCTTTGGGGAGTTGGAGCGATGCTTAAGGATCGTGGATTTTTCACATATTGTTGCAGACGATTCTTCCTAACCAGTTCTTTGATTAGTGACTTTAGATGCCTACACTCATTGGTATTGTGACCTAAGTGGTTGTGGAATTGGCAGAACCTGCCTGACATTATTGCAGCATTGTTGAACTTCATTTGCTTTAGCGCTGGATATTTCTCGGTATCCTTAGTTGCCATGAATATGTTCCCCACGGTGTCATTAAAGGGGTGAACTCAGAACGCTTGAAAAAGCGGAGTTTCTTATTGGTCCAGTTATCCTTTCCCACATTGCCCCTCTTTCGGCCACTAGAATCCTTTTGTCTAGTTTGCACATTGCTTTTCTTTCCGAGCTGTACATTGCTTTCTGGGACGTCCAAAGCATAGGCTGGATCCTCATCGACACTGATATATTATTCAGATTTATCAAGTAGTTGCTCGAGTGTAGTAGGTTTCTTCTTCTTAATCCATTGTCCAAGCTTGGTCTTCTTGCATATGGCTCCTTTCAAATCCATCAGAACCAAACGGGGCTCATAATTTTCAACTTCGGCTGCCGCCGCGTTGAAGCGAGTCAGAAAAGCTTTGATGGATTCTATTGGCCTTTATTCTATCTCATTTAGTTCTATAATATCTCGAACCTAGGTGTCATAGAGCCTGAACTGTTCCCTGAACACCTTGGCTAGGGTAGTAAAATCATCCACAGACTTTGGTGGTAGCTTTGTGAACCAGAGATAGACCACCCTTTGGAGATAGGTTGGGAAGTAGAGACACTTGAGCTCGTCTATGGCACGTACCCCATCCATATACTGATCGTATTTGCACAAGAACACATTGGGATCCCTCATCCCGTCATAAGCTTGCACTGTTGGGGGATTGAAGTTTTTTTATATAGATCCATCTTGATCCTTTGGGTGAGTGGGGTCCTAGTAGGAGAAAATTCCCACTCCTTTTCATTATCCTCTTTCTTTAAGCTTTCCTTCATGATTTCGTGTACCATTTCCGGTATGCGTTCCTTTTCGTTGCACTAATCCATGGAGTGGACATCTTCTCCTTTACAGGATGTTTGCCTAAGTAAGCAGTCATGGTTTAAAATCCGGGGTCTTGGTCCTCCCTTATGGGGAAGTGCCCCTTTGATGAATCCAGACACCTGTTGTGAAGTTGTTTCATCGGAATGGTTGCACGTAGGTAGTTTTTCCTCCTTATAGTTAGGGTCATTAGAATCCATAACCTTCTGGACACATTTTTATCGTTTTGGTCTTGAAGAGGAAAAATCTGCATCGTTCATATGAGTAGTTCGAGCAAGTTGAGGATGGACGACGTCTAAGGTAACCTTCGTAGTAGCGGCTTGGATAGTGAACATAGACTCAAGTCTCTTCATCATAGCATTGTTTGCGATATCTATTTTAATCGTTAGACTTGCAATAACTTAATCCAATTCTCTTCTTGTCACAACCACTCCAGCCCTAGAAGATTCACCAACTTCGAAGCAGTTGATAGGTGGTGTAACGTTGTAAGCATCGTGGACGTGGTAGCCAGTTTACTCGACAGCCTTACCAGTAGTCTCTTTTGGTCTGACCATGACTTCGAGAATATTTTAAGTTTGGAAGATGTTTGATAGTTTGCCTGGATCTTAGATCTAGTGATCTACAATAGAAGCAGGCTTAGGGCTTCAAAGCAAGGCTCTTGAGCTTGAGAGAAGTATGAAGGAAGGAGATGTGAATACGGCTCCACGGTGAGTGCCAAATGTTTGAATCAAAAATGGTTCAGACACCAAAGGTACACAAATCGTACTTCACCAATATGGTTAGAAATTGAAAGGAGCCAAAATAGCCAAAGGATTAAAAACAAAAAGTGCGTAGAAAATAAAATGAAGACAAAAATGTAGAGTGGTTCGGCCTTAAGCTTGGCCTACGTCCACTGTGAAGGTAGCTTCCATTATCATGACATTATTTACAAGGCATAAAATCTCTATTTTATAATACATTTTCTCTCTCACATATAAACTTCACTTGGGTCTATGCAAATCGGTGGAGAAATGATTGTATCAGTGAAGAAGTGGTTAGATTGGAGGATGGATGATAAATAATCTTCAAGTTCCAGGAGGATGAAGGAGGATTTTCAATCTCTAGGAACTTGGTTGATTTTGATCAATGTTATGGTGAATCAAGCTCTTGATCTTTGTTTGGAAGTGTTAGATGATGTTAGAATTAGTGAGGAAGCAATTTGGCAACCCTTCGGGGTGGTGAAAATCGATCCCCTAAAGAAGGAAGCCATGGCCTATTTATAGATGAGCCCCCATGAAGAAATGAGCTGAAATTCATATATGTAGGATTTGGGTCGCTCGTGCGATTATTTACAGAAATGCCACTGCCTGGTTGTGAATAGCTATAGACAGCTGTTTCCAGTTGTTCTGCTAGTTTGTGCGAACAGGAGGTGTGCGGGCGACCGAAATAGGAGTGAGCAACCAGACCAGGGGATGTTTGGAGGACCAAGGACCGACTGGTTCGACCCATACCCGCGAGCCCCATTTTGCTGGACCAAACGATGATGCCTGATCTTCAGACGTGCGATCGACCCCAGTGTTTTATTATTCCACTTGTGCGAGCGACCAACTATGTATGAGCGACTCTGTATCATCTGCACAGGTGACCTACCCTGCATCGTATGACTAGATGATGCATGAGCGACTAAGATAGGAGCGAGCGACCTGTACGAGTTGGCATGGACCTTGAACGGGGACGACCGCATGGTAGGATCATGTGTGAGCTTCCTGTATTTGTGTGGGCAATCATAGGATGAGTGTGCAACCACTTGGTGTCTTAGATCTCTTACCCACGAGTTATGTACGAATTAATTAGGAGAAGTAACGAATGAACAACCTTCATGTAAGTAAGTATGGAAGCCTATTTTATGGGGGAACGATCCCTCATGCCATGCTCGACCTTTGGCTTGTGCTATGAACGACCGATCTCATATGCCCTGCTCGACCCTTGTTGTGTACGAATGACCTTCCCTTCTCACTTGACTTGGGTTTGTGAGACCATCCTTGGCATGTCTAACCTAAACACATATGATCGATCATTGTGATACCCGACCCATAGATGTTTATATAGATTTAACTAACCAACATATGTACGGTTTTTAAGGGATAAACAACATGTGACTTGCATACAAGAGGTACATAGTTCGATCCCCGCCGCCGTCATATTTTTGTTTTAAGGGAACGACTAAAATAACACGTGTTCATGAGGAAAGATATGTATAAACACACATATAAGGAAAGATATGCATACAAGGAAGTAAAAAAAAATACGTATATGAGAATATACGCGTATATATGTATAGGAATATATATATATACATACAAGAGATAAAATTTAAGATAAGGCTGAAATCATAGAAATATGGCAAGAATCAAATAACGGTGCAATACTGTTTGAATTTTGAAAACGAAACGAAAGTTGTGCTTATATATATACGTGTAAAATGGTCATTACAAGTTTTGTATACATATAAGAACCTTATATATGAACATATTCAAATCAATTCAAAACTGAATACCATATGCAGAAAAAGAAAAGGAAAAAAATTATAGTCGGAGTCGACCTAGTCATGGTTCATTGGCGTATCTGGACTATTTTCTTAACCAAGTTCAATGCTGACTTAGCGCTGCATGTACGATAAGATCCTGAACACCTATAAATAGGCTAGCAGAGCCTAGCTAATTCTCCCATTTCTGAGACGACGTCTATACTCTGCCATTGTTTCTCCTCTTCAAATCTCTTTAGAAAAATAAGATAGTTAGTTTAGGAAACTTATGAATCAAGATCTGAAGGAAAAGAATGGATATTAATTAGAAGGTTTTCAGAATCATATTCGAAGAGAGGTGATTTTCAAGATCTAGTCTATTCAATTTTCTTCCTCTTTCTTTCCTTTTTCTTTTAGTAAAAATTATGAATCCATGGTTGTTAGGTTCTGAATCCAATTAGGGGAAAACCATGGAATGCTAAATCTAGACCAGATCCAAGATTTAGAAAGCAAATAAGGTGAGTGGATTTAAATTATATCATTTTGATAATGATATATTATCGCTTAACATTTCCCGTTATTATACGATGTGAATTTGCTAGAATAATTAAGAAAGCATTGAAATGTTATATATGACATGTTGAAATATGATATGTTGAAATGTTTAAACATATGTTAAAAAGATTAAGGTGATGAATATGACATGTTGGAATATTAATATACTAAGATATTAATATGTTGGAAAATTCATATGTTGAAATTTAAACTTGTTAAAATATGTTTAGCGATTACTGTTGTTTCAATCCCATGTTAATTTGTCACATTTATGTACCCGGACCATTAACGGTAGAAAATTATGAACATTACATGTTCATTTGTTTGGTTTGAACAAATTACATGATTAAACGATCACATGTTAGAATAGAATTTATTGTATGTTAGAAAGAATATGAGACATAAAATGGGTTTAATATGATGACATGTAAAATAAAGATTTTAAAGAATGGAAACGCCTAAAATACATAGAAAATTTATAGTGAATAGGAAACTGTAACCACGCTTAGACACGAGGTTAGATTACACTTGTGATAGAAGTCTACCCGGAACCGCCCGGCATATCCAGCATTGACAAGTGGTAAATTTAATGTGAGGGGTCTACGTGCATAAATAAAACATGTAGTGGCGCTAAGACACGAGGTTAACCCAACTTGTGGTAGAAGTCTGTCCGGAACCGCCCGGCAAATCCATCATCCACAAATATAGGCTTAATGTGAGAGGTCTAGTGCATGAATACATATATATATATATATATATATATATATATATGTAAATAGTAGGACTGATAAACGACATTAATTGTAATTAATGGAAATAAATGGAATTTAATTAAAGACACAACAATAAAAGGAAATGGAATGAACGGGGAATGATAATAACCTATTATAAATAAATTACATTAATGAGAATGTTATGAAATAGGTAAACTTGTCCTAGGGACAAGTGGATATTATAACTTAGGTTATAATAACTAGTGAGAAAATGAGATAACTTGTGTAATGAGAAAAATGGTACTTAATTGTAAATTAAGTAATCAGAAAATGGGGAATTTATGGAATGCAAGAAGTTGTACTTAATTATAAATTAAGTAATTTGAAAACTTAGAAATCTAAAATATGCTGATAAGAAAAACATGTTATGGCTTGTCCTAGGGACAAGGGAAAATTATAACATAGGTTATAATAAATGGAAATGAGACTTATTAGTGAACCTTATTTAAAAGAACTAAGTTAATAAGTAAACAAGATAAGTTGTAGTGCCAGTGTAAGAGGGAATTATGATTAAATAGGAAAGAGAGAGTCAAATTTATGAAATGAAATATGTCATATTTAATCATAAATAATGACTAACATGTTAAATAGAATACATGTGAAAGGAAATATACTTAATTACATATTAAGTAGAAAATGTCATTGTAACTTTGAAATCAGCAAGAATATAAAGGGATTGTGGATTACAGACCTTGGTCAGAATCTAGAGAATAACATGTTGTGGGCTTATTAATGGGCTTAAATGGGTTAAGTTATAAGACTAAAATTCATAAGCAAGAGGAACTTGGTAACTTGTATAAGAAGTCAATGTGAATGGGAATAACCAAGTCAAATGGAAACTTGATGAGGTAAAGCAAGCGCATAACGGAATGTTTAGACATAGGGTCGAATAACATATTAAAATGAGGCGCTTGGACCAGTCCGCGCGTTTGAGGGTGAATAACCCAACGGGGTAGATCATCGTGGTGTCATGAGGCACGAGGGAGCACACGTTCATATGATTATTATGTTGGCTCCGAAGGACTGGAAGGGGAAGCACGCGGCTTCTTGAGATATGTAAGGTGCTCCTGGTAGTCCTTTGTGTAGTGGCAGATATGTAGGCTATGCTCGCAGAGGTTGGGTCTGTGCGTTACTATCAGGTGGGTGAGCCTTGACTACAAAAATAACTTTGCAGTCTGAATGCTGTGACGTGGTGACACTAAGGTGATTCGGCGGTCGCCTCAACGGGGAGGTAGAGGTCAGGACCAACAAAGATAGTAGATCATCGGGTACCCGTCATCGGCAGCCGGTGGGATGCAAAAAGAGTAGAGCTAAACCAAATAGACCATCCACCTTTCACTATCGAGGTACGGTGGTTGAGGGGAGATGACAATTGGTTGTTTAGATTGTTTATTAAGGGCAAGTCGCTTAGCTCTTGTAGTCTTTACTAGTTGAGGGAGGGGCCGAGGTGGGGCCATTGCCACCATGAAAAACAGACCCGAGGGATATCTGTATTTTGTGGCCCTTAAAGGCGGGCCTGTACAGATATGGAAAAGCTCCCGACCGAGTTCCGTGTTTCTTGTATATCCCTGCCACGGAACTCGTTGCACATTATGTGCGGTAAAGGCATCGAATATGATTGACGATACATACGTGGGATGCATGTCTTCTTTGGGTGGTGTATCGTAGACTTGAGGGCATTACTCTAGTATGGAATCTGAGTAGATCGAAGGTGGCAGTCCGTACGCTTACATAGCATAGTAATGACAGATATATGTAGAACGTAACATTGTTATGTAGAGATCCGTACGTCACTCTGGCGTAGGATGAGGGACTGCGTTCATTTCTGTGGCATTATGCTAGAGACCGTGCGAGTGGGGTACCATAGGGTGTACCTCAATATTGGGGGGGGGGGTTGCTACATATATACTGTATTAGGTTAATCCACTGGGAAGTAAATGAGTACGACGTGTGTGTATGCCTTGAGTGCTGTTAACCCAAGTAACCTAATAAATAAGAAAATGTGATTGAACGGTATATATTGGATTATCCAAAGTGTATAGTTTAGATCTAGTCACCAGAACTTGTGTTCTGAACCCCTCCTCATAACATACACGCTGGTTAGATTTGTGGCAGAGATGTGATAGTTTTGGATACTGGTTAGACAATATTATTACAACGGTAAGCTATACTTTGATTATATTATACTTTATCCATTCCGCTGTGAGATATTTTTTGAGCTCTGATATATTTTATATCTTTGTCTTTTCTGCAGGATACCACAGCAACCAACACAGGTTCGATGGCATTTGACTCTTTTAAACCCATTGGGTAACTCGATGAGATCCCAAACTTCATTCTTTTGCATGGATTTTAGTTCTTCTTTCATGGCATTAATCCATTCATTTGGCTTTTTACTTTCTATAGCATGTGAAAACGAAACTGGGTCCTTATTGATTCCTATATCATAATCTGATTCTTGTATATAAAACACATAATCATTAGAAATGGCTGACTTACAATCTCTTGGAGATCTTCTTAGTGTTACATGTTGTGGTTTATGCGTATCAGCATTATGTAAGTCATTTCCTTTAGGAAGTACTTCTTCATTTATATGTTGTTCATCATCACGATGTTCTTCAACGGTTGGAACAACATTTGGAGTAATAGTAGATGGAGGAACTATTCTAGGTAGTGTAACATTCACCCCTATTTCCTTTATTTCTACTATTTCTCTTCTAGTACTCCAACTGACTTCACCATTCTCAGTGAATCTAGCATTACCAGTTTCTACAATTCTTGGACTATGATTAGGATAGTAAAACACATACCCTTTAGATTTTTCAGGGTAACCTAAGAAGTACCAACTAATCATTCGAGAATTTAGTTTCTTTTCATGTGGATTATAAATTCTCACTTCCGCTGGACAACCCCAAACATGCAGGTGTCTTAAGCTAGGTTTCCTGTTAGTCCATAATTCAAAATGAGTCTTTTGAACAGCTTTACTAGGAACCCTATTCAACAAATAATTAGAGGTTTTGAGAGCATACGACCACAAATTCTTAGGTAGTGTAGAATCTGACATTATACTCCTAATCATATCTATTAACGTCCTATTGCATCTTTCTGCTACACCATTTTGCTATGGTGTACCTAGCATTGTGTATTGCGCACATATGCCATGACTTTCGAGGAATTTTGCAAATGGACTTGGACACTGGCCTGACTCATTATGTTTGCCATAATATTCACCACCTCTATCAGACCTTATGATTTTCACCTTTTTATCTAATTGCCTCTCAACTTCCTTTATAAACTTCTCAAGAACATTCACATATTGAGATTTTTCATGAAGCAAATAGACATAACCATAACGGTAAAAATCATCAATAAAAGTGATGAAATACTTTTCTCCATTACAGGGTGGAGTGTACATAGCTCCGCAAACGTCAGTGTGAATTATTTCAAGGAGCTGCCTGCTTCTAGATGCTTCTTTCTTAGTATGTTTATTTTGTTTACATTTAATACAATCCACACATAATTGTAGATCACTAAAGTCCAAATTTGACAAAATTTCATTACTTACTAATTTCATCATTCTTTCTTTGGATATGTGACCTATTCTTTTATGCCATAAGAAAGAAGAATTTTCATTCAACTTGCTACGTTTGCATCCAATGTTATTTAATACATTCAGCAAGGAATTTGCATAATTATCATTCAATTTCAATTTATATAGACCATCAATTAGAATACCAGAACCAACATTATCAGTATTCTTATATAAATCAAAACTGCCAGATCCAAACATACATCTCAAACCGGAAATATCCAATTTATTTATGGAAACA
Source organism: Allium sativum (assembly GCA_030737875.1). Lineage (NCBI taxonomy): Eukaryota > Viridiplantae > Streptophyta > Magnoliopsida > Asparagales > Amaryllidaceae > Allium > Allium sativum. Next base: position 15,942,642 of record CM060927.1, on the reverse strand, counting down.
AGGTTTCTAGATAATAAAGGTGCATAAAGGGTACTATGTTGTTGGATCTAGATTAACCCTAGAGGGGGGTGAACAGAGTTTATACAATTTTTAACAGAATTAAAAATTTAACGAGATATATAATAAAAAACAGATCATAGAATGCAGCAGAAATAAAAGTGCAGAAAATAAATCATACACAGATATACCCAGCTTCGGCAAAACCCTGCCTACTGCTGCATTCCTAATGTTTCTATTAGGTAAAAGAACAGATCCCGCATACAAGACCATGTACACTCGCGAACCCCTCGCTCATATTCTAATCCTATGCTCAAAACCTTAGACTGACCGATATCCCCTCGATCAGATTTCCCCTGATTACAACCCCGTAACCAGTACATCCTAGTTTTTACACAGACTCTAGTAAACTGCTAGAATTTTATAGACTCTAGAACTGAATGTAATTTTTCACCATGTTTTGGCATGTGCAAACCTTGCTATGTATCTTGTATTTTCTGTTCTTGTTGCACCCTTGTTAAAAGAAATGTTTATCCTGGCTTGATTGAGAATGCATTGATGTTGCATTTCCTGTTATGAATGCACTCAAGTCATTCATGTACATGCTGTACCATGTATACTATGTTTCATTTATGTCCATTTGAGCTGCTCCACTGTTTTGATACATGCATATATATGTTTGCACCAATTTGCGCTTGCATCACTGTTTTGTATTATAGTTTGTTGCTGTAAACACCATATTCATGTCACATGAAACTTGATCTTTGAATCTTGAAATGGTGCATCATTGAGTCATGCGGACCTTTATGTGTTCGACCTTGTGTTTCTCTATGCTGTATCACTATTGTTTGCACATGTTCACTGAATCAAATATGCTTGGCCATTTCATTTAGTCATGTCGCACTTGAATTGTTTATGAACTACCATACACCAACGTGCTTTGAATGGCTCGACTATTCTTTGTTGAACCATGCTGATTTGTCTTGTGTATGCTACCTCACTTGTATATGTGCCATGCAATCATTTACCTGCACTATTCTTGAACAAAGCTCCACTGTATTTCTTCCTTATGCCCATGCAGCTGCTATATTGCACCATTGTGTGCACCATTTTGTCCTTATACTTCCTGAAACTGAGATGCACTTGTCACTTGAACATGAACTAATTTGGCATGTATTAGAGCTCGTCCATTTGTGTTGAGCTGCCTCGACCAATTTGATATGTGTTGACTATGTTGACCATGTTGCACTGAGTTGAGAAGGTCCACGTGGCTACTCCTCAGTTGCACACTAAATTGGCATGGTAGTGCACACGTGTATATATATACACGTGTGTATATGCAGCCATTCAAAAAATTTCCTGTCCCTGTACATACACAAACTGTCTTCCTAGACACAGATAAATCAGATCAAGTCATGAAAAATGATGAGAAACACACCAGAAAACTGAGGCAAATAAAACTTTAAAATTAAAATAATATTTGCTAGAGTATGAAATTATTTCTATTCAAGATTACTGTGTGTGTTTCTGTACATGACAGGTATGAAGACGGGACTGATAATGAAGTGCTGTGAAGACTGAAAACTGAAGTTGGCAGTGAAAGAGAGTGTCAGTGTGTGTCAGCATATATATATGAGTCTGTGTAAATGAATGTATATGAGACTATATAAAGAGTTGAGTGTCTGTATATGAATCAATGTGAATGTATATTGACAGGGTTGTAGTGGAGAGCTGTGTATGAATGAAAAATATTAGTGAAGTGTACAAATGATGGAGTTGTAATTCTGTACTGTTTGATATTGAAATAATGTATGTGATTTAAATATAGAACAATACAGTAACAAACACATTAAAATAATATATATTTGGTTGTTATCATCAAACAAAAATCATATAATTGTGCATACAACACTGTTATGTACAACATATATAAGTCTAATACATATCCACTTTCTAGAATTAGACGATAAGTCCCAATGCCTTCTATTGCGGATTTCATTCCGTTTCCCATAAAGAGAAAACGTCCTTCATTTGGATTTATAGTTCAGATCATAAGAAATCCCTGCACATTATTGGAAACATGTGTTGTAGCACCAGTATTAGGCCACCATGTATTAATAGGAACTTAAACTAAGTTTGATTCAAAACATACGAAAGATAGACGATTACCTTTCTTTTTGAACAAAGCTATCCTTTTTGGATAGTCATTTTGATAATGTTCTTTCTTTTTACAGAAATGACTTCAAACGTCCTTTAGTTCCTTCTTTTCCTTATCTAGTCCATTCTTAGCAGGTGCCTTTTTCTTTCTTGAAGTGACTTGATTTTCCATTCTTTTCTTTACCAGCTTTATTACCCACAAAACTTAATGAATGGTTAACTTGACTTTTCAAACGTCCTTCTTCCTGAACAAGCCTACTTGTAACAACAAGGAATTTCGCTTGATCCGAATCGATCGCTAAACACACCAAGACCGTTCGAAACCTCTGATTGTTTTGAGAACACGACAAATCGGAACGTAAACATAAGAACATTTCATTGCTTATTACAACAATTTCATCAGAATACCAGAATATACAGAGTACAAATAAATATTATACATCAGAAAATATCAGAGATTTAAATACATTACTGCAGCGGAAAAATAATACAATACACAACTGAAACAGATATACGGATACGGAGCTTTCCGGATATCATTCCAGCTATAATCCAGGTTCCTATGAATATAAATCTGCAAAACCAAAGCTACTAGCTGCCCGTGCTGAAAATAAGGGCACCCAGAGTTTAGGTTAAAACAATAAAATCCAGGTCAATCATGTGACTGGTGTAAGAACTAAAACAGTTATTATTCTGATTTTAAAGTTAGGTAAATCGAGGGACCATGTCGTATAACATGGAACAGGTTTCCTCCCAAGAATACCAGTGCATAAAACAACAACACAATGCTTAATAAAGAGCAATGAAGCTATTATAAGACCCAGGTCCCATCACACAATGCAACACAAGCCAGAGGATAGGGTTTTACCTTATAATTGCCAAAGAATGCTTGATACGCTAAATTTCATCTTTTATTATTACTATAAGTGTATAGTGTCAAAAAATTTCAATCATAAGTATCAATCATAGACGACATAAGTGCCCCATACCACTATGTCGCCATACTAGGCTCTACAATCAAAACCGCAAAGTCATGTATTGGAAGTTGGATTTCCACCTGTGAACCGAGGCAAGAGATCGTCCTTACCGCTTCGAGACAATCTAGCCCATGTATCAGGCAACCGCACAGACAATCCTTGGATCATCAGAGCCAGTCCACCGATGTGGATTATTATGCCTGAAAACTGCGTTTCCTCGCCCTTTGGGGCGTAAATGAGCCAAATGACTCCATCGGCTCCACTTAGTCATTGATATATCCGAGGCGCCTTGCAATCCAACAACCACACAGGTGAAAATAATATAAATGTTATGGCTAGTAGGTCACTGACACCACCCTAACTAGAAAGAAACGCATGTCCTCCCTGATGTCCTCTCCCGTTTCTGGTTCACAACCGAGGTGTGAGGCTCGCGAATTAACGCTACACAAAGCTATGCCACAAAGGCCGTGCTTTGATCATTAACCACAAGACTCTGCTTTTCAACAGTAGCCTTGATCATTTGCATCTTAGCATGCCACACAGGCAAACCACTCCATGCAACCGATATCCATCAATCACACAAAATGATATCCATTGTCAGACACACAGTCCATTTACAAGTCCGTTCTAGGTCTGAACGAAACCGGAGGCACCTTGTACCTCGCATATCCATCGATCTCCAAGTACATCTGGACGATCACCAACTGATTCCCTCCTCTTGGGTGTATAGCCCAATCAAGATCATCAGTAATTATCCAAACGATGTGAAGACCTCCGGTCTTCGACCATCGTCTTCATCCTCGATACATCGTCGAATCAGTTATTCAGAATGGGATAAACCCGGTCTTTCTGAATAACTCGCGTATATAATAAACAAGTGTTACACAAACACAACATATGCCTCATTCCAATTCAGAATATTCTTTTATTCAAATATTCTTATACTTTGGGAAAGGTTCCCATTAATTTTATCAAAGATAAGTTCTTTAAATTTATTATTTAATCTTCCTTTGAATATCAATTCAAACCAAATTATGGTTTATCCAAACTAGTCGGGATTAACGAACCTTACCGAAGTAATCATTTGTTTTAATTTCCCAATCCCAACCTATTCATCCCAAGAAGTAAAACTAGTAATACTTCATATCTAACACCACGGTGTTATCGGTAAATTCAATTACCATTTTACGTTCAAATCTAATTGCAGATTTAACTATCGCCTGGAGCAAAACTGGTGATACTCTTTTCTCGATCATTTCAATCTAATTAAAGATTCATTAAAACTCCACTTGATTTTAATCTTGCCAAAAATCAATATTAATGATTGTTTAACTTGGGAAATCATATCCTGTCTTTAACTGGGTTAAAGAACCAATGTCATTTAAAACACGGTTCGCTATAAACCCAAAATCACATTCCATTCCATCAGCCTTTAACCGTAAATTAGCAAGTGAACAATTCCCTAAGTATTAACCCCGAAGGCCGAAACCAACATCAGATCAATACCCAAGAAACCATTCAACTTAACTAATCTTCAGTTAGTTTCTGATTTTCTTAACTCTGTTGGGTCTAGGAACAATATTATTAAAGATAACGTTCACGACAACCCAAAATCACATTCCATTTACAGTGGAATCTTCATGGAAAACAAATCGATATATATATATATATATATAATCGATATAAACTTCCATATCCGACTAATAATATAAATGGAATAACGGCAAAGCCTTTTAAATTCCAGATATATTAGTTGTCTTCCTCCACGGAAATTCACTTCGATTATTACCGAATCGAATTCCATTCCATTCCAATTTATTTTATTAAATTGGGAAACTTTACTTTGGAACAAAAGATTTATAAATTCCAAATCACATTTCACTGTAAATCGGGTTAAAGAACGAATGTCGTTAAAACACAGTTCACGATAAACCCAGTTCACATTCCCTTAATTATCGGGTTAAAGAACAAGTGCTATTTAAAACACCGTTCACGATAAACCGAAAAATCAATTCAAATTAAATACCATTTAATTGGTATACTTCATTAAATCTAAATAAAAAGATTTAATGTTTTTCTCAACTGGCTTTAAGAACAGTGTTAATGAAGACACCATTCACGACAAACCTAAATCCCATTTGATATTAAATACAAGGCTCTGAATAGAAAATATATCGGCTTATATTCAATATCAAATTCTACGACCAACAAATATCGTATTGGAAATAACGATATAAATATATCTTTCAAATTTCCATAACAATATCTGTATAATTACGAAATCCAACATCGAAATATTCCAAAGACAATTTCGATTCAAATCCATTCCAATTCAATTATTGTAAATTTTGTTTACTTTTAAAACCCTTTCAAATCCAATTTATTTATTTCAAAAATAAATGGATTATAATTCTAGTTCATTTCGATAAAATTCTATTTTTATCTTTTCAAATATGGACTTTTTCATCCCAATTCTTTCTGAATCACTTCTTGTGATTTTACACAAATTATAACTATTTTTAATAATTTTATCAAGGCCCGTACAGTTGATTTCCATAAACGGCCATCGAACTGCACTTACAACGACCTTTTCCAAATTTGATTTGGACATAATTCCAAATCCAACCGTTAGATTTCAAATCTCTAATATTCGTTTGAAAGCTCTTTTCGATAGGAACCCAATGGTTTCGGTTTTAGGAGAATTCGACAGTCGGATCTCCCATAATATCGATTCGAAGTCAATGGTCGAAATTCGCGAACTGCCGCAGCGCGACGCGTTCTATTCAGGCCATTATGTATATAATATATATATATTATATATTTTGTCGATTTCCTTTCAAAACGTATTTAGTAAATCGTTTTAAATTTGTTTTCAAAATGATTTCAACTTCCTATTCAATTTCTAATCAAAATTGAATAGTCCATATCATCGATATATAAATGATAATATTTTCAAAACATTAGATTTTGAAATCAATTCCTTTTCGATATTCATTATAAAAATGAATAAAACTGATAGAAATATCATTCACGTTCAAATGGCGTCAATCTAATCAACACGACCTTATATATTTAAATATAATCGTGTCCATCCCAAATCAGACATCAAAATCAAATTTTGATCTTTTACTGAATACTATTTGAAAATATTCGTTATTTTAAAATAATCGTCATTTTAAAATATTCATTCTTTCTAAACTGGAATCAGACATAGTCAATTACCATATAATTTGATTATATGAATTTCACACAACAAATGTGTATAACAACAATGAAAACAGAAATCCATCATCCAGAGTGCATTTTACACTGTATAAGCATTAAATATAAATATTCGACGCTTATACAGCCTGTCAACCCATCGTTTGACATACAACTAATTATCGGGATTAGTGTATGTCCAATATCATCCCAATACCCGCGTAGGGTTTCAACCAACAAATAATGAATTTTATTTGTGCAGTTGGGCGATGTGTAAAATTTATCGTCCCAATCAATATCAGTCAAATGTGTGTACATAAACAAATCGTCCGATATTTTTATAAATATTTATTTTATATACACGTTAAAAATTATATTTTTAACTATAAAATATTTATTCATTCCACATCACACAATCTATTTTCACAACACATCAATCAAACAAACAAGTCATCCATGGTATGTGGACGACGGGTGTCGGGTGTTGCTAAGCACCGTCTGCATCCTAGTATATAATTTTAGCTAGAAAACAAGAATTAAAGTGAGAAGTTCTCACCGAGGGTTCCACTCCTCCATTTTATTCTGAAATTCAGAATAGTCTGGATCTGCCCGTACTTCCAACGCAGTCGTCTCCACGCTATTCATATTAAAATAACATTTTTAATATGATGTCATATACATTAAAAATCGTATTTTTATTCTTTCTATAATATAAAAATCATATTTTTATTCCGCTACACATATAAAATTCATATTTTTATATCGCTACTATATATATAAAAATCTTATTTTTATATCGCTAACTTTAAAATAAAAGTCACATTTTTATAATAAAGTTATTTAAATAAAAATCATATCTTTAAACAAACAAAAATCTCATCTTTCTTCATGATAAAAAATTTCCCTTTTCGTTGATAAAAATATAATCTTTTCGATGATAAAAATATAATCTTTTATTTATAAAAATCAAAACTTCTTATAACTAATAAAAATCAATTTTTATAACTCATAAAAAATCAGTTTTTATGTAAATTAAAAATGATAAAACTCACCTTTTTGCCAAATTCGAAGCTGCTTCTGGGAGGGAGTTCAACATTAGAGAAGGGTTGCGGTAAGGTGGCGTGGGGTTCAACAAGGTGGCGGCGGCTCTAGCTGGGTGGCGGTTCGGGGTTTGGAAGCGTTTGGTTGCGGTTTTCCAAAGTGGGGGGGGGGGGCAAACAGAGAGGCGACTCTGGCTGTGGAGGGAGGGCCCATCAGCGACGTTGCGGTGGAAGGGGGAGGGGGTAGCCGTCGATGGCGGCGGTCAACCCATGGACGAGGGCGTCGGGCCTTTTTCAGAAAGGGGGCTCGATTTATGTTTCTGATCGAAGAAACATATGGGGGGGTTATTTGTAAAAGGAATATACTTTTACTTTTATATTCTTTTATTCTTTTAATTCAATTTGAAAATCAACATCGTCAAGAACTCCAAATCAAACCCAACGACTGTCACCCCTAACGTAATACCCCCCTTCCGAACACAATGGGATGTGTCTGGTAAGCCAATTTGACTGTTTCGATTAGTATCCATCAAAATATAAATTTATATATTGAATTTGAACGCGCATTTCAATTTACCGGGGCCACATACGTGCTCTAAAAATTCTAGAAAAATTATTTCTAGCTTTTTATTGACGATACAGTCCTAATAAAAGTAATTTCGTCAAATTCTGAGACCATTTGAAAAATGGCCATTTTCCAGTCAATTAAAATCAACTGAAACTACTTAAACGCATTTTCCTTTGCCATGCTCACATATTGATTCAGAAAATTATACAAATTGGAATCTAGCAATAATTTGACATTCCAGTTCCAACAAAAGTGGTTTCGACGAAAACAGAGGCCATTTGCAAAATTTCCATTTTTAAGGGCTAAAAATTCCATAGCGACTATTCTGAATTTTCAACTGGGCATAACTTTTTATTCCCGCTATGAAATTTCAATTTTTCAGATTCGTTGGAAAGATATTTTCAAATAGATTCTAATATTTTTGGTTTCGCTAAAATCCGGTTTATTTTGAATCTCGTGCATTAATTTGAATTTTGAAATCGAATTTTCGAACTACCACGCCATTTTCAATTCCTTTTATAAATAAAAATAAATATTTATATTCTAACGACGATTCAAATAAATATATATGCTCTATTTCTATTCAAAATAAAATTTTCGTCGTTATTATTTAAAATAATTCATTTTAAATATTCAAAATTCACTAAAATTGCCAAAATAAAAATTTTAAATTGGCTCGGATTTCCGGATTATTACAATCTCCCCCATTTAAAACTTTTCGTCCCCGAAAAGGAACGAAGCTGAAAGTTGTTTTACAAACCAACTCAACTTTCACGATTTTCATTATAGCTTAAGTTCTTCAACTTTTCAGTTTCTAAGAACTTTTCAAATTTTTCAAAAATTTTGCTAACACCCTAAATTTTTGAATTTTTTTTCCATAACCTTCCTTGCACGGGAGCACCGGGAAAATCCCGAAATTACCATACATGCCTCTCCAATCCAAAAAGAAAAAGAAACAGCCAAGCGGCTAGCCAATCTGCTCATAAAATCATCCAAAACCCAAGAAATACAATAAACATGTACCTATTTGTCGGGCAAACAATTTTATTCCTCTTCTCTAGCCTCCTTGCTATGACCTGTTCAATGTATATACATGTACATGTATGCAAATGCGACAAATTTTCAATACAATTCACTATTTGTTTTAATTTGGCTAAAGGTTCAACATTTAATTAGTCAAACAATAATCTAACAACACAACCAACAATCAATTAGTTGATTATCTTTTCAAATTCATAACTTTGATACATATACAGAAAATCATGTTTTTGATGCCAATTCACAACAATAATTCCTATCTAGTTTTGGTTCTCACACCGGTCAATTGGAAATATATAGATATCCCACTTTCGGCACTCGAACATAAATACTGATGATGCGGCCGCATCACCAAAATTATCCCAGGGTGACTAGAGTGTTATTCTATATCTATCCAGTATATTAAAACTTCGAATACCCATGGATCAGACGTATATGCAAAATCTTTATATATTGGATTGTCCAAATCAATATAAAAATAATATTCAAATATGAATAATCGATCTAAATTTTCAGAACAAAATTTGTTTTCATCTTTAATTTTCAAAACATTACTCTTCATACTCGTTCTAGGATACTACTAATCCTATCTCTACGAGTCATTCTTATTGGATATTACTAATCCAATCTCTGATGAATTCTTTCGTTTGGTTCTAACGTGTCTTGTTCTCTGAGCTCTGTAAACCAAAGCTCTGATACCAAATGTAACAACAAGGAATTTCGCTCAATCCGAATCGATCGCTAGGTCGACCAAGACCGTTCGAAACCCATGTTTGTTTCGAGAACACGACAACTCAGAACGCAAACATAAGAACATTTCATTGCTTATTACAACAATCAGAATACCAGAATATACAGAGTATAAATAAATATTATACATCAGAAAATATCAGAGATTTAAATACATTACTGCAGCGGAAAAATAATACAACACACAACTGGAAGAGATATATGGATACAGAGCTTTTCGGATATCATTTCAGCTGTGAACCAGGTTCCTGTGAATATAAATCTGCAAAACCAAAACTAATAGCTGCCCGTGCGGAAAATAAGTGCACCCAGAGTTTATGTTAAAACAATAAACTCCAGGCCAGTCATGTGATTGGTGTGAGAACTAAAATAGTTTTTAATCTGATTTTAAAGTTAGGTAAATCAAGGGACCACGCCGTATAACACGGAACAAGTTTCCTCCCAAGAATACCAGTGCATAAAACAACAGCGCAATGCTAAATAAAGAACAATGAAGCTATTATAAGACCCAGGTCCCATCGTACAATGCAACACAAGCCAGAGAATAGAGTTTAACCTTATAATAGCCAAAGAATGCTTGATATGCTAAATTTCATCTTTTATTATTGCTATAAGTGTATAGTGTCAAAACAATTTCAATCATAAGTATCAATCATAGACGGCGTAAGTGCCCCATACCACTATGTCGCCATACTAGGCTCTACAATCAAAACCGCAAAGTCACGTATTGAAAGTTGGATTTCCATCTGTGAACCGAGGCAAATGATCGTCCTCACCGCTTCGAGACAATATAGCCCATGTCTCAGGCAAGCGCGCAGACAAGCTTTGGATCGTCAGGGCCGGTCCACCGATGTGGATTATTATGCCTGAACACTGCGTTTCCCCGCCCTTTGGGGCGTAAATGAGCCAAATGACTCCATCGGCTCCACATAATCACCGATATATCCGAGGCACTTCGCAATCCAACAACCACACAGGTGAAAATAATATAAATGTTAGGGATGGTAGGTCACTGACACCACCCTAGCTAGAAGGAAACACATGCCCTCCCTGATGTCCTCTCCCGTTTCTGGTTCACAACTGGGGTGTGAGGCTCGCAAATTAACGCTATACAAAGCTATGCCACAAAGGTCGTGCTTTGATCATCAACCACAAGACTCTGCTTTTCAACAGAAGCCTTGATCATTTTCATCTTAGCATGCCACACAGGAAAACCACTCCATGCAACCGATATCCATCAATTACACAGAATGATATCCAATGTCAGACACACAGTCCATTTACAAGTCCGTTCTGGATCTGAATGAAACCGGAGGCACCTTGTACCTCGCATATCCATCGATCTCCAAGTACGTATGGACGATCACCAACTGATTCCCTCCTCTTGGGTGCACAAACCAATAAAGATCATCAGTAATTATCCAAACGATGTGAAGACCTTCGGTCTTCGACCACCGTCTTCATCCTCGACACATCGTCGAATCAGTTATTCAGAATGGGATAAACCCGGTCTTTCAGAATAACTCGCGTATATAATAAACAAGTGTTACACAAACACAACATACGCCTCATTCCAATTCAGAATATTCTTTTATTCAATTATTCTTATACTTTGGGAAAGGTTCCCATTAATTTTATCAAAGATAAATTCTTTAATTTTATTCTTTAATCTTCTTTTGAATATCAATTCAAACCAAATTATGGTTTATCCAAACTAGTCGGGATTAACGAACCTTACCGAAGTAATCATTTGTTTTAATTTCCCAATCCCAACCTATTCATCCCATGAAGTAAAACTGGTAATACTTCATATCTAACACCACGGTGTTATCGGTAAATTCAATTACCATTTCACGTTCAAATCTAATTACATATTTAACTATCTCCTGGAGCAAAACTGGTGATACTCCCTTCTCGATCATTTCAATCTAATTAAAGATTCATTAAAACTCCACTTGGTTTTAATCTTCCCAAAAATAATATTAATGATTGTTTAACTTGGGAAATCATATCCTGTCTTTAACTGGGTTAAAGAACCAATGTCATTTAAAACATGGTTTACTATAAACCCAAAATAACATTCCATTCCATCAGCCTTTAACCGTAAATTAGCAAGTGAACAATTCCCTAAGTATTAACCCCGAAGGCCGAAACCAACATCAGATCAATACCCAAGAAACCATTCAACTTAACTAATCTTCAGTTAGTTTCTGATTTTCTTAACTCCGTTGGGTCTAAGAACAGTATTATTAAAGATACCATTCACGACAACCCAAAATTACATTCCATTTACAATGGAATCTTCATGGAAAACAAATCGATATAAACTTCCAGATCCGACTAATAATATAAATGGAATTACGGCAAAGCCTTTTAAATTACAGATATATTAGTTGTCTTCCTCCACGGAAATTCACTTCGATTATTATCGAATCGAATTCCATTCCATTCCAATTTATTTTATTAAATTAGGAAACTTTACTTTGGAAAATCTCCTTTAAATCTTTACAAAAGATTTATAAATTCCAAATCACATTTCACTGCATATCGGGTTAAAGAACGAATGTCGTTAAAACACAGTTCATGATAAACCCAATTCACATTCCGTTAATTATCGGGTTAAAGAACAAGTTTTATTTAAAACAACGTTCACGATAAACCCAAAAATCAATTCAAATTCAATTCCAATCAAATACCATTTAATTGGTATACTTCATTAAATCTAAATAAAAAGATTTAATCTTTTTCTCAACTGGGTTTAAGAACAGTGTTAATGAAGACACCATTCACGACAAACCCAAATCCCATTTGATATTAAATGCAAGGCTCTGGATAGAAAATATATCGGCTTATATTCAATATCAAATTCTATGACCAACAAATATCGTATTGGAAATAACGATATAAATATATCTTTCAAATTTCCATAACAGTATCTGTATAATCATGAAATCCAACATCGAAATATTCCAAAGACAATTTCGATTCAAATCCATTCCAATTCAATTATTGGAAATTCTGGTTACTTTTAAAACCCTTTCAAATCCAATTTATTTATTTCAAAAATAAATGGATTATAATTCTAGTTAATTTCGATAAAAATCTATTTTTATCTTTTCAAATATGGACTTTTTCATCCCAGTTCTTTCCAAATCACTTCTTATGATTTTACACAAATTATTACTATTTTTAATAATTTTATCAAGGACCATACAGTCGATTTCCATAAACGGCCATCGAACTGCACTTACAGCGACCTTTTCCAAATTTGATTTGGATGTAATTCCAAATCCAACCGTTAGATTTCAAATCTCTAATATTCATTAGAAAGCTCTTTTTGATAGGAACCTAACGATTCTGGTTTTAGGAGAATCCAACGGTCGGATCTCTCGTAATATCCATTTGAAGTCAATGGTCGAAATTCACGAACTGCCGCAGCGCGACGCGTTCTATTCAGGCCATTATATATATATATATATATATATAATATATTATATATTTCATCGATTTCCTTTCAAAACGTATTTTATAAACCGTTTTAAATTCGTTTTCAAAACGATTTCAACTTCCTATATAATTTCTAATCAAAATTTAATATTCCATATCATCGATATATAAATGATAATATTTTCAAAACATTAGATTTTGAAATCAATTCCTTTTCGATATTCATTATAAAAATGAATAAAACCAATATAAATATCGTTCACGTTCAAATGGCGTCAATCTAATCAAGAAGGCTTTATATATTTAAATATAATCGTGTCCATCCCAAATCGGACATCAAAATCAAATTTTGATCTTTTACTGAATACTATTTGAAAATATTCGTTATTTTAAAACAATCGTCATTTTAAAATAATCATTCTTTCTGAACTGGAACCAGACATAGTCAATTACCATATAATTTGATTATATGGATTTCACACAACAGATGTGTATAACAACAATGAAAACAGAAATCCATCATCCAGAGTGTATTCTACACTGTATAAGCATTAAATATAAATATTCGACGCTTATACAGCCTGCCAACCCATCGATTGACATACAACTAATTATCGGGATTAGTGTATGTCCAATATCATCCCAATACATGTGTAGGGTTTCAATCAACAAATAATGAATTTTATTTGTGCAGTTGGGCGATGTGTAAAATTTATCGTCCCAATCAATATCAGTCAAATGTGTGTACATAAACAAATCGTCCAATTTGTTTATAAATATTTATTTTATATACATGTTAAAAATTATATTTTTAACTGTAAAATATTTATTCATTCCACATCACACAATCAATTTTCACAACACATCAATCAAACAAACAAGTCATCCATGGTCTGTGGACGACGGGTGTCGGGTGCTGCTAAGCACCGTCTGCATCCTAGTATATAATTTTAACTAGTAAACAAGAATTAAAGTGAGAAGTTCTCATCGAGGGTTCCACTCCTCCATTTTATTTCTGAAATTCAGAACAATCTGGATCTGCCCGTTCTTCCAATGCAGTCGTCTCCACGCTGCTTATATTAAAATCACCTTTTTAATATGATGTTCTATACATTAAAAATCATATTTTTAATACTCTACCAATATAAAAATCATATTTTTGTTCTTTCTATAATATAAAAATAATATTTTTATTCTTTCTATAATATAAAAATCATATTTTTATTCCGCTACACATATAAAATTCATATTTTTATATCGCTACTGTATATATAAAAAAATCTTATTTTTACATCGCTACCTTTAAAATAAAATTCACATTTTTATAATGAAGTTATTTAAATAAAAATCATATCTTTAAACAAACAAAAATCTCATCTTTCTTCATGATAAAAATCATCCCTTTACATTGATAAAAATATAATCTTTTCGATGATAAAAATATAATCTTTTATTCTATATATATCAAAACTTCTTATAACTAATAAAAATAAATTTTTATAACTCATAAAAAATCAGTTTTTATGTAAATTAAAAATGATAAAACCCACCTTTTTGCCAAATTCGAAGCTGCTGCTGGGAGGGAGTTCAACGTTGGAGAAGGGTTGCGGTCAGGTGGCGTGGGGTTCAACAGGGTGGCTGCGGCTCTAGCTGGGTGGCGGTTTGGGGTTTGGAAGCGTTTGGGTGCGGTTTTCCAGGGGGGGGGGGGGGCGAACGGAGAGGCGACTCTGGCTGTGGAGGGAGGGCCCATCAGCGGCGTCGCGGTGGAAGGGGGAGGGGGTAGCGTTCGATGGCGGCGGTCAACCCGTAGAGGAGGGCGTCAGGTCTTTTTCAGAAATGGGGCTCGATTTCTGTTTCTGATCGAAGAAACATATGGGGGGGGGTATATGTAAAAGGAATATATTTTTACTTTTATATTCTTTTATTCTTGTAATTCAATTTAAAAATCAACATCGTCAAGAACTCTGAATCAAACCCAACGACTGTCGCCCCTAACGTAATACCCCCTTTCCAAACGCAGTGGGATATGTCTGGTAAGCCAATTCGACTGTTTCAATCAATATCCGTCAAAATCAAAATATAAGTCAATATATTGAATTTGAACGCACATTTCAATTTACCGGGGCCACATACGTGCTCTAAAAATTCTAGAAAAATTATTTCTAGCTTCGTATTGACGATACGATTCTAACAAAACTAATTTTGTCAAATTCTGAGACCGTTTGAAAAATGATCATTTTCCAGTTGATTAAAATCAACTAAAATTGGTCAAATGCGTTTTCCTTTGCTACGCTCACATATTGATTCAGATAATTATGCAAATTGGAAACTAGCAATAATTTGACATTCTAGTTCCAACAAAAGTGGTTTCGTCGAAAACAGAGGTCGTTTGCAAAATTTCCATTTTTAAGGGCCAAAAATTCCATAGCGACTATTCTGAATTTTCAACTGGGAATAACTTATTATTACCGCTATGAAATTTCAATTTTTCAGATTAGTTGGAAAGATATTTTCAAATAGATTCTAATATTTTTGGTTTTTCTAAAATCCGGTTTATTTTGAATCTTGTACATTCATTTGAAATTTGAAATCGAATTTTCGAACTACCGCGCCATTTTCAATTCCTTTTATAAATAGAAATAAATATTTATATTCTAACGATGATTCAAATAAATATATATGTTCTATTTCTATTTAAAATAAATTTCTCGTCATTATTATTTAAAATAATTCATTTTAAATATTCAAAATTCACTAAAATTGCCAAAATAAAAATTTTAAATTGGCTCGGATTTCTAGGTTATTACATTATTGGCCAATTCATTAGCATTCCACTTATCCTTTATAGTGTTATTGTTAATCTGCAAAGGTCCATATTCAAAAGGTAGCGAGTTCAGAATAAACTGGACAAGAAAATAATCCTCTACTACACGCCCAAGAGGGTTTAACCTTGCTGCATGATTAGTCATCTCTATAATGTGCTCTTGCATAGTTCGCGAACCATCAAACTTCATGATCGTGAGTTCTGCCATAAGAGTACCAGCGAGTGACTTATCAGCTGAACGAAAACCCTCTTCCACAAACTACATATATTTCTTAGCACTTTCTATTTGCAGAATTGTTGACTTGGTGTTGTTAGCAATAGTCTTCTTGATAAACATAAGGCTCAATCTGTTACTGCGTTCGCATGCTTTATGCTGTGATTTTTCTGTTTCAGTACTAGTTGTTGTAAGAGCAACAAGTTTATCCTCAAGGATGCCAAGTCAAGATCCTGAACACCTAAATGGAAATTGAC
The DNA here is from genome assembly GCA_030737875.1 of Allium sativum. Classification (NCBI taxonomy): domain Eukaryota; kingdom Viridiplantae; phylum Streptophyta; class Magnoliopsida; order Asparagales; family Amaryllidaceae; genus Allium; species Allium sativum. The sequence goes on along the minus strand of CM060927.1, from coordinate 15,926,172 downwards.
TTATTCTCTCTATTCAGAAAAATTAACACCAGTGAACAATGTAACAGATGAAGCATGTGTATTCATGGGAACTACTGAAAATAAAAACTGGAATAACTATAAGCCCATAACTAACGGGATCCAGATATGTATATAATAGTATAATATAACATTCCTTTGGGCAGATACCATCTTATACTTAACATTATTAAATACCAATACATAAGTGAGTAATACATATATTCAATTAAATAAAATTGACATCTTTGGATGATCAATTTTTATTTAATCAAAATATCTATTAAACTTCATCATATCAACTAGTTATAGAACATGACTTTCCTTTGGGTAAGTTCTCAGGTTCTATCATTAGTGATGCCAATTTTTTTTTTTGATTGGTATAATTATAACTGGCAATTTCTATTAATAATCATTATGTCACTTATGCACTAAATGATTATTCTGATTTTGACCACTTTGGTGATTAACAAAATCATAAATTTGATCATGTTCATAAATGACTTATTACACATACTCGATTAAACATCACGAGTAAAGCATGGAGTAGATCAATTGCAATTATAGAAAATATTTGCATAGATAACTTATTACGTATACTCGATTAAACATCATAAGTAAAGCATAGAACAGATCAGTTGCAATCACAGGAAATATCCAATTATTTGTTGACTCCGATACCACATGTTAGATTTTTCTTTATTATTCAATCTTTCATGATCAATGATGTATATTTCAATTGAATAGCCATAGGATCACCAATACCGAATATTTCACGAACAAAAGGGGGAAACTTAATATGATCTATTGTTTAAGATGACGTACCTTGATTAGCAGCGGAAGATGCAATGGTTGTCATCTTCTTTCTTTAACTTCAAATGTCTACTCTTCTTTTCAGAATTCGTTTTCTCCCTCATATCCTATTTCCTTATGTGTTTCTAGATGGAGAAGAATACAACTCTTTTCTTAGGGAGAGAGAAAGGACCCAATCCTTTATATAACATTTAACACTAAATCTGGTATGTCCATCATGCACAATTTAATGCTAAAAATTAATCACAAACCTAACATTCTAAATATGTGTAATGACCCACCCCGAACCAACCGATATTTCCTTGAAATGCGATGTGCCAATTCTTGACTAGCACGGGATGGTCGTCAAAGAAAAAGGGTTTTGAAACGATGAATCACCAAGAACCTGTAGTATATCTCACAGTGCATGGAATAAAATATAATAGTAACATAACTTGATATAACACAAGTGAGACAGTACATAAGATGAAACTAAACCATAACCATCAAAGTAGCGGAATCCAAAATACAGCTTATGATCCAAACCATTATTACAACTTCAAAATACTGTCTCAGAAAGAAAAATAAAAGAGGTACACTACTAATGCCCAAAGCAGTGACCAACAATAACAGGGAGAATATATGTATATAGTATGTGGAAGCCTCCTGCTCGTCTCCGGAAAGCTACTCGTGCATAACCACCTAACCTGTCTCTAGTTAGGAGCACCTAAAGTAATAAGAAGAGACATAAAACTCTAGATCAGACAAAAGTCTGGTATGAGCGATAGCAGCAAAATAAACCAATAACAGATATAAATAATCATACCTAGACCTGCAGCCAAAGAGTTAGCACAACAAGATGTAAAGTACTCTAAGGTAATACTAACATATAGTGTAAAAATGGGAGTGTGCGTGTTATGGTGATAGCAAACATCAAACATAGCAATCATCCTCATGTCTCTCACTCAATGTGTAAAGCATACGATATCCACCACTTTGATCACCAAATCTATTGGGGCCATGGCGGCAACTCCGTACAACTATTGTTATGACCACACTTCCCTGGTCTATAGTCAATAACCCTATCCAGTCCACACAACCCTGGCTCTAGGTTAAGGGCCAACCATTCCACACTTCCCTGGCTCTGGTTCGTCTACATGCCCCTCTCTTCAATGGTGAACCAAAGTAATAGATATCGATAACCTCTTTGCACACGTCCTGTAGCAAAGCCCAACTCTAGAAGTTAGCTCGTCGGTTCCCATCTGGATCCTGAGTAATAACTTCTCATTTGGACTTCCTTTGCATCTCCGGTTTTTGTTGAATTGTAGTTAATCTTCAGAAGAGTTCACAATTGTTGTCGTGTGGCAGAAGTTTGGATCTGGTTCGGTTTGGAGTCATCATCTTGGTTCAGGTCGTAGTCGTGGTTCTCATCAGGGTTAGTTCGTGACCCCCTCTTGGCTCGTGACCCTCCTTGGCTCGTGACCCCTTTGTTCGTGATCCCCTCCCCGGCTTGTGACCCCCCTGGGTCGTGACCCCCTCCCTCGGTTCGTGACCCCATCACCGGCTCGTAATTCCATCCCCGGCTCGTGAGTCCTCAAATTGGAGCGGTTCGTGATCATCATCTTGGAGCAGTTCGTGACCATCATATTGAAGCAGTTCGTGAGACATACCCTCTTCAGGAACCGAAGTCCACCTGGGAGGTTCGTGAGGCATACCCCCTTCAGGAACTGATTTTCTGCAGTTTTTTCCAGCAAGCTAATTTCGCCAAACGACGGCGTTTTCAACCATTCTAACCTTACTATGAAGTCACAAAACATACCAAACAACAGAAGCAACATATAGAATAAATCAAAAACATCAAAACATCAACCATATGAGTTATTTTGGATCAAATGCACTCAAAAACATGATTTTCTCCTTAATCCCCTTAACCATGTTCTAACTATAGAATTAGCAAACTTAACCCAAATTAACCCAATTTTTCACCAGTGACATAAAATAATATTTTAGAATTTCTACATATTTTTCCACATTTTTATGATGCATAATTTCGCTAATTATCACTAATAACCCTTAATTAGCCATAATTAGTGAATAAAAGTGCAAATCACTCACCTTAGCCACAAATGAGTCTTAGATCTGAAACTATGACTGTTATGGCACAAATCCAAATGTATGGCAGCAATTCCAACCCTGATTTGGTGCTAATTTGACTTGATGTGATGTAGTTTTGTTTAATTAGTGATTAGAAAGCAATTAGGGTGAGATTTAGAAGATGGAGGTCACTGTTAGGTTTAAAGGGAGGTTAGTGACGGCTGGAAAAATGAAAGGAAATGTTTCTCCAAACCCTTTCAGCCCTCCCATAGCCTTAATCCTGAAATGGGTAATGGGTTAAGCCGCTAATCACCCTATTAAGCCCAATTATGATGTTTTTCCATCTTCAAATCTTATTTCAGCCATATCTCCCAAACAATAAGTCCGTTTGATTAACATGACCACTCTACGGAAAGGTAAACCATCATCTGAATCCAATGGAAGTGGTTTCAGGTCAAAAATCCTTACCAATCAAAAGTTATAGGCAAAAGAAGATTCGTTAGGGGACGGTCATTTAAAATTAGGTAAAGATCGTGAATATGAGAAATGACCCCAATAGTCGTTTCCCAAAGTTATACGACCATACGACTTCGTATGAAAATAAAATAAATATTCTATGATCCTCCGATGCATAGAATGCAGGTTATTACACTCTCCCCCCTTAAGCAATTTCGCCCCCGAAATTCCTTAATCAAGAAAACATACATTTGTGGCCCGCATGCCTATCAACCATTTACAAACAATTAAATATACATAACCACACAACAAGCCTATCCTAGCATGCGGTTTACTAACAATGGAATAACTACACTGCGATTAAAACCTTACTAGGAAAAGAGTTCTGGATATGACTTCCTTATGCTCTCCTCGGTTTCCCAAGTACAGTCATTCTCATTATCGCCCCACTGGACCTTAACCAATTTTGCCGTCTTCCTTTGAAGGTTCTTCGTATCATGTTCGACAATACGAATCGTTACGTGGCTCCCAACTGCCTCAGATTCCACCTCGATATCATCCAATTGATATGCTGAAATAGTCATATCAGAATCGTGCACGACCTTACTTAATTGGGAAACATGAAATACGTTGTGCACACTCGCCATCTTGTCTAGTAATCCAACTTTATACGCTAAATTCCCCACTTGCTCGAGAACTGGAAATGGACCATCAAACCTTGGTGCCAACTTACCTCTTCTCCCAAAATGAATCACACTCTTCAATGGAGAGATCTTAATGAATACCAAGTCGCCCACGGAGAATTTCAGGTCTCTTTGCCTTTTATCAGCATAACTGTTCTATCTATCTTGGGCAGCCTTCATTCGCTGTTGGATAACCTTGATTTTGTCTGAAGTTTCTCTTATTACATCTGGCCTTAGCACAAATTTCTCACTAGTTTCCAACCAACATGATGGTAAGTTGCACGGTCTTCCGTATAAAGCTTCAAATGGAGCCATATTAAAACTGGATTGATAACTATTATTATATGCGAACTCAACTAGATGCAAATGGTCATCCTATGACCCTTCGGAATCCAATATACAAGCTCTTAAGAGATCCTCTAATACATTCACCCTCTCTGTTTGACCATTGGTTTGGGGATGGTATGCGGTACTGAGGTGTAATTCTGACCCTAACGCCTCTTGTAGGCTCTTCCAAAACCCACTAGTAAATAACGGATCTCGGTCACTTACAATACCTTTGGGTACTCCATAAAATCTCAATACCCACTTCATATATAGTTCCGCTAACTTAGCTGTCGTTCTATTCGACTTGACGGGTATAAACGTGCACTTTTGGTCAATCGATCCACCATCACCCAAATACTATCGTGACCCGATATGGTCCTTGGTAAACGATCGATGAAATCCATCGAGACTTGTTCCCATTTCCATTTGGTAATTTCCAACGGTTGTAACAAACCACTAGGCTTCCTCTGCTCGGTTTTAACTAATTGGAAATTCATGCACTTAGATATAAACATTCCAACGTCTCTCTTCATCCCTTCCTAGTAGTAGGTCTGCTTCATGTCTCGATACATCTTGTTACCACCGGGATGTATAGTCAGTTTCGAGTGATGACACTCTCTGAGAACTTCATCTCTTAATCCATTTACGTTGGGTACAACCAACCTCTCATTCTTTCGAAGCCATCCTTCTCTATCAAGTCCATACTTGTTCATCTTCTCATCGTCAATACCCATCTCTGCCTTGGAGATGATTTCCAATAGGTTAGGAGTTGCTTCCATTCTAGAAACATAGCCCCTAAACTGGCGTGTCTCCTACTCAATGCATCAACTACCGCATTGCCCTTCCCAGGTGTGTATGCGATATTGAAATCTTATGAAGCCAAGAACTCTAACCATCTCTGCTGACGAAGATTTAAATCCTTCTGAGAGGAAAGATACTTTAATGACTTACGATCGGTAAACAACTCGAAACTTTATCCCGAGAGATAGCGTCTCCACATCTTTAACGCGAACACGATCGCTGCCAAATCCAAATCATGGGTAGGATATCTTTTCTCATGCGGTTTCAGTTGCCGACTAGCATAAGCTATAACTCTACCTCCTTGCATTATTACAACACCTAGTCTGGTACCACAAGCATCTGTGTATACTGTCATTTCTTCGTTCCCTTTAAGAATAACTTACGCTAGTGTGCACGTTAACTTTTCCTTTAGGCTCTTAAATGCGTTCTCACACCTTTTGTCCCAGACGAAAGCTTGATTCTTCTTGGTCAACCGAGTTAACGGTGTCACTATCTTGGAGAAGTCTTGAATAAACTTACGATAATATCCAACTAACCCCAAGAAACTTCTTACATCCGTTGCATTCTTGGGTGTAGACCAATCTTGCACTATAGCCACCTTCGCAGGATCCACGACAATACCATTCTTTGAAACAACATGGCCCAAGAACCTCACTTCCCTCATCCAGAAGTGACACTTAGAAAATTTTTCTTTCAATTGGTGTTTCCTCAACACCTCCATCACTGTTCTCAAACGTTGCTTGTGTTCTTCCTATGTCCTTGAGTAAACCAAGATATCGTCCACAAACACAAGAAAAAACTTATTTAATTCATCCCTGAAAACCCTATTCATAAAATCAATGAAATATGCTGGTGCATCGGTCAACCCGAATGGCATGACCAACCACTCATAGAATCCAAACGGCGTCCAAAATGCCATTTTAGGTATACTCTCAACTCTACTCGGAGCTGATGAAAACCCGTCGCGAGATCCAATTGGGAGAACACTCTTGCCCCATTTAATTGATCAAACAAATCATCTATCCGTGTAAGAGGATACTTATTCTTCCTAGCCACCTTGTTCAACTCGCGGTAGTCTACAAATAAGTGAAGGGTACCATCTGCCTTGGTGGCAAATACAACTGGTGCTCCCCACTCTGAAACACTCCTTCGGATGAATCCCTTCTTCAAAAGATCGCCCACTTGCACCTCGAGCTCTCGCTGCTCCCTTGGCGCCATACGACAAAGTGTCATCACTATAGGTCTGGCATCTTTCACTAAATCAATTTGAAACTCGGTCTCTCGGTGTGGTGGAAGTCCGGCCACTTCCTCGAAGATGTCTGGATACTTGCCAGCAATAGGCACATCTGATAACTCATCCTGCGGATGTCGAGGGAATGTAGAAAACTAGCCATCACCTCATCACTAGGTATGCAACCCAATACTACCCTCCGTCCGTCATCCGCTCTAATGGTCACCAAAGACCCCTCACGGTCTACCACCACCCCATACCTTTGGAGCCAATCGACTCCCAAAATAATGCCAAACCCAGTAAAGCCCAAACAAAGTAATCGCAAACAGACATACATCCATGACTCAATAAGACCAAATTACAACAAATCATGCAAAGGCTAGTTGAACCACCGATTAGGTTCGTCACAACTAAAGGTCTATCGTACCAGGTCACTAGATACGAAGTAACGGGAAGCCCCGGTATCAAACAACACTCGAACTTGAACATCATAAATAGAAAGCATACCTTGAATAACGACATATTTTCCCTTCTACGCCGCAATTGGGGCAATCAGCGAAGTAGGAACAGTGTTGATAACATATGCTTTCACCATTTGCATCTCCTTAGGGGGTTGTGGACATTCATTTTTAAAATGTCCCACTTGGCCACAATTGAAGCACTTCTTTTCCCCAGGTTTTGCTCGACAATTGCTGGCATAGTGGCCCTTCTTGCCACAACTAAAGCACTCGATATCTTTCTTATTCTTCTTTTTCTGACCATCCTTGGTCTGATTCTGCTTCCTTTTATTCTAGGAATTATTCTTGCCTCCACCGTTTGCCTGCGGCTTTAGCTCCTCTGTAGATCTAACAACAGCCTCGGTCTTCGACTTAAGGTAAAGGCTCTCAGATCTCAATGCTTTTCCCACAATAGATTCGAAAGTTTCATCGATATGGTTTATGTGTCTTTCCCCGAGGTACTCATCTAGGCCAGTTATGAACCTTTCGTTCTTCTTCTCGGCAGTATCGATAAGAGATAATCCATATTTTGATAAAGTATCGAATTCAGCAATATATTACGAGACTGCCCTACCATTCTGCTTAAATTCCAAAAATTTCCTAAACAATTCTGATTTCTGAGTAGTTGGAATAAACTTGTCACTGAAGCGGGTCTTAAACTGATTCCAAGTAACTTGATCCTCGGGAGTAGCCGCTTTAGTGGAATTCTACCAATTCGTAGTCTGTCCTTGAAGCTGACGCGATGCTAACTTTCTCTTCATTGAATCATCAATCCCCAAATCCTCGAAGATGCATTCACAACTATCAAGCCAATCCTGAACCTCCGCAGTCGATTCCGTTCCATGGAATGGCTTTCCACCAAGATTAGTATAATCTTTGCTGAGCTTGGTGAAATTGGCCCTTGGCGTCTGCACTGCTGCACCACCACCATAAGCAACATTAGGAACTGCTCCCTGAGCATCCCTAAGCACCTGTTGCATGAAGGTAGTAAACATTGCCCTTATATCAGGGACATTCACACTGTTGGCCCTTGAACCCATACTCCTCATATTTCGGCTCATCGTCCAACATGTAAAAAGAAAACGATTAACCATCTCCTTAGTAGTGCCAGTGCAGTGCGAATTCATCATTAGATATACTAATAGTATATATATAGTTTTTGAAAACCAAAATATCACAAATATGAACTCTCATATACGTATACTATCTCTCCCTGATGTCTTCCCCTAGGTTAACAATGCAACCTAGGCTCTGATACAAAGTGTAACAGCCCGCCCCGAACCAGCCGACATTTCCTCGACATGTGTTGTGCTAATGCCCGACTAGCATGGGATGGTCGTCAAAGAAATAGGGTTTTGAAACGATGAATCACCAAGAACCTGTAGTATATCTCACATCACATGGATTAAAATATAATAGTAACATATCTTGATATAATACAGGCGAGACAACACATAAGCTGAAACTAAACCATAACCATCAGAGTAGCGGAATCCAAAATACAACTTATGATACAAGCCATTATTACAACTTCAAAATACTGTCTCGGAAAGGAAATAAAAGAGGTGCACTACTAATGCCGAAAGCAGTGACCAGCAACAACACAGGGAGAATATATGTATATAGTACATGGAAGCCTCCTGCTCGTCTCTGGACAGCTACTCGTGCATAACCACCTAACTTGTCTCTAGTCTTCTTGTTTAGGAGCACCCAAAGTAATAAGAAGAGACATAAAACTTTGGATCAAACAAAAGTCTGGTATGAGCGATAGCAGAAAAATAAAACAATAACAGGTATAAATAATCATACTTGAACCTGGACTTGCAACCAAAGAGTTAGCACAACAAGATGTACAGAACTCCAAGATAATACTAAAATATAGTGTAAAAATGGGAGTGTGCGTGTCATGGTGATAACAAACATCAAACATAGCAATCATCCTCACATCTCTTACTCAGTGAGTAAAGCATACGATATCCACCGCTTTGATCACCAAATCTATTGGGAACATGATGGCAACTCCATACAACTACTGGTATGACTACACTTCCCTGGTCTATAGTTAATAACCCTACCCAGTCCACACATCCCTGGCTCTAGGTTAAGGGCCAACCAGTCCACACTTCCCTGGCTCTGGTTCATCTACATGCCCCCTCTCTTCAATGGTGAACCAAAGTTATAGATATCGATAACCCCTTTGCATATATCCCGCAGCAAAGCCAAACTCTAGAAGTTTGCTGTAACAACCCATATTTTGAATAACATGTTATAACATTAATCAAGGCAGAATTAAATGTTAAAATCTAAATCAATGGAAACAGGCTGTGCCATTGCGTTCATCTCGGAAAAATACGCGAAATAGAGTCTGAGTTTTCGAAAATCGGAGTCCGTATGACCAAGTTATGGCCCGTCAAAGTTTTCAGAAAATTTCAAGTTCAAAAACAGTTCAAATTTCAAATCTGGAGCCAAACAGACTGGGCGGAAAGGTTTCCTGCCCAGCCCCCAAGTCGACTGGGGAGTCGACACACCCCAACTGGTGTCGACTGCCTAGTCGACACCCCTGTCGACCTGGGTGGTCGGGCCAGTTTGGCCTGGTGCACCTTTTTTGACTCTTGGGTCTTGTTTTGTTGGCTTGTGACGTGATTTGATGGCTCAGATCTGAATTAGGGTTAATCCTATGGCCTAAACTAGTCTCTACACCTATAAAAACACCCTAATACCTAGCCTAAATCATCACAAATCAATCCTACAACTAGGTTATGCCAAAATGCTTCCTAATCATGGCCTCCATCTTCATCTTGAGAGCTTCTAAGGCAAAAAGGAGCCATCTTTCTTCATCAAATCAAAGGAGCTACTTATTCTCAAGGCTATTTGTGTTGCTACATCATTCCTAGAGCTTCTACAACGCCTCTATCTTGTCCTATTTGGTTTCCAGTTCTCATAGCCACGCTTTGTAAGCCCTCCTCTACTCTTAGATCTAAACTATGAACTTAATATGACATGCAACAAGTTGAAATGAGACTTTGGTGTTATGTTTTCCTTGGATTTCATGCATAGATTCATTCATGATCCTTTTGATCTATGTTTGTGGACCTTAATGTTTACCTATCATGAATCTAGTACCATTTATGTTGACTTTTGGGTGGAAAGCTATGAGCTTTATGTGGTGATTGTGCATAAATGCAACATAGAAACCCTCACGACCTTGATGTTAACTTGCCATGATGTGACCTATATGCTAATCACAAGTTTATCACCCTATTTGCTAAGTTTAATGCCATACATGTGTAGATTGGAATTGGACCTAAGTGCAATATTTTCCTTGAACCTATCATTGTATGCATAGATCTATTCATGTCTCTCTTGATCTATGATTGTGGATCTATCATGAACCTAGTACCGTTCATGTTGACTTTTGGGAAAAATGCTATGAAATGGATTATGGCTTATGCATGTTAACAAACCTTAACCCCTCATGTCCCTTAACATGCATATGATAATGTTGAACCTACTTGTTATGCACAAGTTAGGATTGTTACCCTTTATGCTATTGACATGTTTGAGGCCAAATCACCTTTATGTTATTGTCATGTTTGAGGCCAAGTCACCTTTTATGCTATCATACATGTTGAGGCCATATGCTAGTATGTTGAACCCTTTTGCCTCAAATATCACCATGTTTAACTTGTGATAGACTTTGCCATCTTATGCCCACCTTGTCATATTCTTATGTTTCCCCGTTTTTTGATCTATTTGTGTTGATGCGAACTTACGTGCGATGGGGTTACGTTATAGGTAAAATCAAATGACATGAAACATGACTTGAAAATATGACATGTGATTATGCTTGAAAACATGAACGTGGACATGACATGTAGAAAACATGAAAGTGGCCAACTCGAGGTTGGGTTGAGTTTGTAGCATAAATCTACCCGGAACCAACCAGCTTAACTAGTAGCTACAAACAATAGGACCCAATGTGAGTAGTTGGTCATATCGCACTTAAAACCCGAGGTTAGACTAGGTTGTGGTGTAAAGCTACCTGGACCCGCCCGGCTTAACTAGTAACCACAACAAAGTCTAATGTGAGAGGTTGGGGTGCATTAAGTTAATCAATGCCACATGGTAGGGTTAAGTCATGGACCACTTGAATACTTAACCAATTAAACACGATGGATTGTTGGGGTTAAGTCATGAACCACTTGGGTATACTTAACCAGCTTGATACATGGTTTGGATAGGGTTAACCAGACTTAACCCATTAGAAACCCTAGTTTGCGGGGCCCTTTTCAGCAGTAACCCACCAGGGAGTATCGGGATACCCTAGGGACTAGGCTAGGGGTGGGGCACGATTACTGGGCTGATTGTAAGTGACCAAAAGGGACGACTAGGTAGGTGCGCCATTGTAGATTCCGGCGGACTATGGTCATGCACATAGTCCGGGGATGAAAGACAGACATGGGCACCAGTAGGCTTGGACTGTGCGTGCTTGTTTTGTGTCAGTGGTTGGCACCCTAGGGCCCGGATACACCCTAGGGTGGACCTTGCACAGTCGACTACATCTCGCGTTTGGGCCGTATGACACCGACACTTGACGAGTTAGGCTTATAGGGAGCCGATCGACTAGACCGTGTAGTTGGACCTTGATTTAGGTCATCTCATGATGTTAGGCCAATTTTGGGCCAAGGGATCATTTCTTGTTTATACTTGACATGGATTAGAATACTAGTACACTTGGTGCAACTTAACCTTGTATATGCGATGCCACACTTGATATATCTTGTTAACTTTTCACCATGCCAGTTATCATCCTATGTTTCGTCTCTGTTTTACATGTCCAGTTAACTTTATTAGTTTTTATACTAAAAATAGGTAGGACGTACCATTCTTTTTGACTGGTCCATTTTCTTTCGCCTCTTTTCTTCCGTTTCCCCCCCAGGTTCTCAGGGTGGGAACACTAGCACCTACCTTGGATCTTTAGCTTGCTTTCTGGATAGCTCATGTACGGTTTGGACTTGAGCTCGCTATGGCTTTACCTCGTCTACTTTGGGGATAGTTTACTTTATGTTATTTCCAGTTTTCAGTTTATGTTTCTAGACTTGTAGTAGTTGGAAAATAATGACTGAGTACTTTGACGTAACTTGACTATGGTTTTGAAATAGTAATTTATCTGCTGCTTTATTTACTCTGTTTTACTCATATGTTCTATCTTGTGATATCTTCATGCATGTTTACATTGTCCAACACCCCTCCAAAGCCAGTGTACTTGCAAGAGTGACCCTGGCGGAGGTGGGGTGTTACATTTGGTATCAGAACATAAGGTTTACAAGATTTGAGCAAAAGATTTTTAAAACTTACCTTTTGAAAAACTATTTTCAAAACCAATTATAAAGAAGTATTTTTCCAAGAAAAGTCTAGTTTATTTTAAAAGGCTATTCCCCAAAAGCCATTAGCACTTTCCTTTGTTTCCTCGTTCTGAATCTATCTTTTCTTTTTCGTTTCTAGCATGGCCGATCTTAACCTTTCTGAGGGAATACCCATACCCGGATGGTTCCGAAGGTTCTTGGAAGGTAGGGCCAACGGCACGGACCCTGCAGACTTCCCTCCTCCTCCCCCTCCCGTAGCTGAGGTTCCTCCTCCTCCTCCTCAGCATCCTCAAGCGGATTTCGCGAAGATTTGCAAGGACTTTAAGGCGATGGTGGCAAGAATTTTGTTGGGACAGAGACTTTTGTTGATACAAGAAACTGGTTGAAGGAAACTAAAGACCTTTTTGCTATCTTTGATATAGAAGACCATAGGAAAGTTCTGTTGGCGGTATGGCTATTGAAAGAGGAAGCTGCTTATTGGTGGGTAGTCACCACCACTACTAGGCCGATTGAGACTTGGGATGAGTTTAGGAGAAGGTTTGGACCAAGGTTTCTATCACCAGCAGAAGAGAACCTTCAGATGGAGAGGTTCCTATTACTGAAGCAAGGGGACATGACCGTTAGAGAATACGTGAATAAGTTTAATTAACTTGCTCGGTTCGGTTTAGACTTGGTCAACACAGCTCAGAAGAAGGCCCTACACTTTGCTCGAGGATTGAACGAGCCATTGCACGGTTTGGCCATGTCTCATATACCCATGGGGGCGACCTTCGAGAGTTTGGTAAATATGGCCCTTCTACAAGAAGAAGATAAGAGTGGCAAGAAGGAGATCAAGGTGAATGAGTCTCGAGGCAAGAAGATAGATCCCGGGAAAGGAGGCAAGAACAACAACAGCAAGGACAACAAGTCAAGAGAAAGGAGGAAGTGCAACTTCTGTAGGATCACTGGACACATAGCTAAAGACTGTAGGAAGAAGAAGAGGAAGTTGGGCGAGTGCTTTCTCTGTGGAGAATCTGGACATCTCAGCAAGGATTGCCCCAAGAAGCAAGGGCAAACTCAGCGAGCATGACCCTCTGGAGGGCACTTGCAGGCTCTCCTCGCTCTTCCAGCTCTTGATCAAGGTAGTATTTCTGTAGAAAGTCTTGTTTACATTTCTGATTTTCCTGTTCGTACCTTATTCGATTCTGGCGCATCGCATAGTTTTATTCCTTCTGATCTTGTTGAAAGTTTGCACCTAAGTACTAGTCTAGTTGAGGATCCCGTTAGTGTTTCAAATCCAATTGGGGGTTCCACCCATTTATCCATGATCAGTGTGGATTTGTAGATTTCTATCTTGAGTGTAGAATTCGCGTGTAATGCATATGTTCTTGGTCTTATGGGATACGGATTGATTGTGAGCATAGGGTTGTGAGGCTCATGACTCGCCTTGGTAATACCCTAGAGATTTCTTGTAACCCTATGGGTCCCATCATGTTGTGTTATCTAGAATCCCTCGACTCATCCATTGATAGTTTGCAATCTGTGAGGGTGGTCAGAGAATATCCTGATGTCTTTGATGAGTAAGATGTTTATCGTGTACACTGATGCGTGTGGCACGGGATTAGGCGCTGTCCTAATGCAAGAAGGGAGAGTGATATGCTTTGGGGGTAGGAAACTCAAAGCCCATGAGAAGAACTACCCCACTCATGATTTGGAGTTGGCGGCGATTGTCTTTGCACTTAAATCGTGGTGCCATTATCTTCTAGACGAAAGGTTCGAGTTATATACTGATCATAAGTCTTCGAAGTACCTCTTTTCGCAAAAGGATTTAAATCTAAGGCATCAGAGGTGGATGGAATTCTTGGCATCTTATGACTTTGATATAGCTTATACCCCGGCAAGGGTAATGTTGTGGCGGATGCGCTAAGCAGGAAAAGGTTGATTTTGAGCCCTTTATTTGTTGAAATGAAGAATCTAGAAGTTCTTAGCAACCTTTGATTTTACGCCTGCTGTTGGGTCGATGACTAGTTCGTTAGCATCCCCTGAGCTTAGACCTACACTTCTTGAGCAAGTTGGGGCTTCACAGAGGGAAGACCCGCAGATAGTCGAGATCATGGACAAGTTGATTCGGGGTGAGACGTCAAGTCACCTCGCTAGATATGCTATCGATGACAAAGGGTGGCTAAGGTGTGATGGAAGACTATGTGTCCCACGAGTGGGAGACTTAGTAAATAAAGTTCTCAAAGAAGCGCATCACTCGAGGATGACTATACATCCTGGAGGGGATAAGATGTATAGGGGTATGAAGCGCATTTTCTTTTGGGCCGGAATGAAGAAGGATGTGGCATAGTATGTTTCAAAGTGCATGGTGTGCCAACAAGTGAAAGCCGAGTCGAAGAAACCCGGTGGGCTATTACATCCGTTGGAGGTACCGCAATGGAAGTGGGAAAATATCTCTATGGATTTTGTGGATGGATTGCCTAGGTCAAGGAAGGGGAATAGAAGCATATGGGTCATAGTTGATAGACTTACGAAAAGTGCTCATTTCATTCCAGTGAAGAGCAAGAGGACCGCATCATGGCTAGCATATGTTTATCTTCGAGAGATAGTGCGGTTGCATGGAGTTCCTTCTAGCATAGTTAGCGATCGTGACCCAATCTTCACTAGCCAATTCTGGAATAGTTTGCAAGAAGCGATGGGTACAAGATTAAATCTAAGTACGACCTATCACCCATAGACGGATGGTCAGACGGAAAGGGTGAATAGGGTACTAGAAGATCTGTTGAGGCTATACATCCTTGACTTTGATGGCACTTGGGAAGACCACCTTCCTCTCGTAGAGTTTGCTTATAATAACAGCTACCAAGCAAGCATAGGGATGGCACCCTTCGAAGCTTTGTATGGGAGGCCGTGCAAGTCACCAACATGTTGGTGGGAGACGAAGGATAAACTTATACTTGGGCCCGACATGATAAGGGACACATCCGAGAAGGTTGAGTTGATTCGAAGGCGGATGAAAACGGCCCAAGACAGACATAAATCCTATGCAGACAAGCGAAGGACATACTTAGAGTTTGAAGTTGGAGATATGGTCTTTGTGAAGGTTTCTCCTTTGCGAAATGTGGTTCGTTTCGGAGCAGTTGGGAAGCTGGCACCACGGTTCGTAGGACCCTTCCCTATAATAGAGAGGATTGGGAAGACGGCTTATAAGGTGGAATTGCCCGAGAAGCTGGCCGGAGTGCATAATGTTTTTCATGTCTCGCATCTCCGAAAGTGCCTATATGAGTCAGCCGAGGTAGTTGAGCCTAGCATTCTTGAAGACGTGGAGGTAGAGAAAGAGGCAACCCTGAGGCGAGCTCCGATTCGTATCTTGGGAACGGAGATCAAGAAGCTGAGGAATCAAGAAGTCAAGTTAGTAAAGGTTCAGTGGAGTGAAGCCGATGAAGATGCAACTTGAGAAACCGAGGAGAAGATGCATGGGCTTTATCCATTCCTTTTTGAGGGTCCATTCTCAATCTCTTTTCCTAGTTAGCATATCTTTCTTTTGCTATCCATGTTTATCTTGTTATCTCGTTAACCTTGTCATGAGAACCTTAGGTAGAAACCCTTTGGATGAAACATGTATTTGAAACATGTTATGCTTGATGTTTGCAAGTGGTTGCAAGTGTTTGCAAGTGGATACTCGTGGATGCATGATACACATTAGGCACTAAGATCGGCTCACACAGTTTCATATTGCATATGCATGAGTGCTTATACTTATTCATGGCTGAAACTTGTTATGCTATCACGTGGATGTTGCATATGGATGAATGTTATGTACACTCATGTAGAGATTATGGATTATGTTAGGAATTTGCATACATATGGACTAATTTCACTAACATACTTTGCATTAAGGAGGTTTACTGAATCAGTAACCGCCTGATTTTCGCATTAGATAAGTACATATACACACACCTTTCGCATATGATCATACAACATTTAGAATCTTTTAAGGACAATGACTGCTCGTGGATGATGTTTTGAGTAGATGGATGATGGATGGTAGGATACGTTCTTCCTAACTTGAAGATTTCGGGGACGAAATCCTTTAAGGTGGGGAGAATGTAAAAACCCGTATTTTGAATAACATGTTATAACATTAATCAAGGCAGAATTAGTTGTTAAAATCTGAATCAAGGAAAACGGGCTGTGCCATTGCGTTCGTCTCGGAAAAATACACGAAATAAAGTCCGAGTTTTCGAAAATCGGAGTCCGTATGACCAAGTTATGGCCCGTCAAAGTTTTCAGAAAATTTCAAGTTCAAAAACAGTTCAAATTTCAAATCTGGAGCCAAACAGACTGGGCAGGAAAGTTTCCCGCCCAGCCCCCAAGTCGACTGGGGAGTCGACTTGGGAGTCGACACACCCCAGCTGGTGTCGACTGCCCAATCGACACCCCTGTCGACCTGGGTGGTCGGGCCAGTTTGGCCTGGTGCACCTGTTTTGGCTCCTGGGTCTTGTTTTGTTGGCTTGTGACGTGATTTGATGGCTCAGATCTGAATTAGGGTTAATCCTATGGCCTAAACTAGTCTCTACACCTATAAAAACACCATAATACCTAGCCTAAATCATCACAAATCAATCCTACAACTAGGTTATGCCAAAATGCTTCCTAATCATGGCCTCCATCTTCATCTTGAGAGCTTCTAAGGCAAAAAGGAGCCATCTTTCTTCATCAAATCAAAGGAGCTACTTATTCTCAAGGCTATTTGTGTTGCTACATCATTCCTAGAGCTTCTACAATGCCTCTATCTTGTTCTATTTGGTTTCTAGTTCTCATAGCCACGCTTTGTAAGCCCTCCTCTACTCGTAGATCTAAACTATGAACTTAATATGACATGTAGCAAGTTGAAATGAGACTTTTGTGTTATGTTTGCCTTGGATTTCATGCATAGAATCATTCATGACCCTTTTGATCTATGTTTGTGGACCTAATGTTTACCTATCATGAATCTAGTACCATTTATGTTGACTTTTGGGTGGAAAGCTATGAGCTTTATGTGGTGATTGTGCATAAATGCAACATAGAAACCCTCATGACCTTAATGTTAACTTGCCATGATGCGACCTATATGCTAATCACAAGTTTATCACCCTATTTGCTAAGTTTAATGCCATACGTGTGTAGATTGGAATTGGACCTAAGTGCAATATTTGCCTTGAACCTATCATTGTATGCATAGATCTATTTATGTCTCTCTTGATCTATGATTGTGGATCTATTATGAACCTAGTACCGTTCATGTTGACTTTTGGGAAAAATGCTATGAAATGGATTATGGCTTATGCATGTTAACAAACCTTAACCCCTCATGTCCCTTAACATGCATATGATAATGTTGAACCTACTTGTTATGCACAAGTTAGGATTGTTACCCTTTATGCTATTGACATGTTTGAGGCCAAATCACCTTTATGTTATTGTCATGTTTGAGGCCAAGTCACCTTTTATGCTATCATACATGTTGAGGCCATATGCTAGTATGTTGAACCCCTTTTGCCTCAAATATCACCATGTTTAACTTGTGATAGACTTTGCCATCTTATGCCCACCTTGTCATATTCTTATGTTTCCCCTTTTTTTGATCTATTTGTGTTGATGCGAACTTACGTGCGATGGGGTTACGTTATGGGTAAAATCAAATGACATGAAACATGACTTGACAATATGACATGTGATTATGCTTGAAAACATGAACGTGGACATGACATGTAGAAAACATGAAAGTGGCCAACTCGAGGTTGGGTTGAGTTTGTAGCATAAATCTACCCGGAACCGACCGGCTTAACTAGTAGCTACAAAAATAGGACCCAATGTGAGTAGTTGGTCATATCGCACTTAAAACCCGAGGTTAGACTAGGTTGTGGTGTAAAGCTACCCGGACCCGCCCGGCTTAACTAGTAACCACAACAAAGTCTAATGTGAGAGGTTGGGGTGCATTAAGTTAATCAATGCCACATGGTAGGGTTAAGTCATGGACCACTTGAATACTTAACCAATTAAACACGATGGATTGTTGGGGTTAAGTCATGAATCACTTGGGTATACTTAACCAGCTTGATACATGGTTTGGATAGGGTTAACCACACTTAACCCATTAGAAACCCTAGTTTGCGGGGCCCTTTTTAGCAGTAACCCACCAGGGAGTATCGGAATATCCTAGGGACTAGGCTAGGGGTGGGGCACGATTACTGGGCTGATTGTAAGTGACCAAAAGGGACGACTAGTTAGGTGCGCCATTGTAGATTCCGGCGGACTATGGTCATGCACATAGTCCGAGGATGAAAGACAGACATGGGCACCAGTAGGCTTGGACTGTGCGTGCTTGTTTTGTGTCAGTGGTTGGCACCCTAGGGCCCGGATACACCCTAGGGTGGACCTTGCACAGTCGACTACATCTCGCGTTTGGGCCATATGACACCGACACTTGACGAGTTAGGCTTATAAGGAGCCGATCGACTAGACCGTGTAGTTGGACCTTGATTTAGGTCATCTCATGATGTTAGGCCAATTTTGGGCCAAGGGATCATTTCTTGTTTATACTTGACATGGATTAGAATACTAGTACACTTGGTGCAACTTAACCTTGTATATGCGATGCCACACTTGATCCATCTTGTTAACTTTTCACCATGCCAGTTATCATCCTATGTTTCATCTCTGTTTTACATGTCCAGTTAACTTTTTTAGTTTTTATACTATAGTAGGTAGGACTTACCAATCTTTTTGACTGACCCGTTTTCTTTTGCCTCTTTTCTTCCGTTTCCCCCCCAGGTTCTCAGGGTGGGAACACTAGCACCTAGCTTGGATCTTTAGCTTGCTTTCTGGATAGCTCATGTACGGTTTGGACTTGAGCTCGCTATGGCTTTACCACGTCTACTTTGGGGATAGTTTACTTTATGTTATTTCCAGTTTTCAGTTTATGTTTCTAGACTTGTAGTAGTTGGAAAATAATGACCGAGTACTTTGATGTAACTTGACTATGGTTTTGAAATAGTAATTTTGTCCGCTGCTTTATTTACTCTGTTTTACTCATATGTTCTATCTTGTGATATCTTCATGCATGTTTACCTTGTCCAACACCCCTCCAAAGCCAGTGTACTTGCAAGAGTGACCCTGGCGGAGGTGGGGTGTTACATTAGCTCATCGGTTCCCTTCTGGATCCTGAGTAATAACTTCTCATTTGGACTTCCTTTGCATCTCGGGTTTAGGTTGAATTGTAGTTAATCTTTTGAAGAGTTCATAACTGTCATCGTGTGGCAGAAGTTCAGATCTGGTTCGGTTTGAAGTCATCATCTTGGTTCATAGTCGTGGTCCTTTTTCAGGGTCGGTTCATGACCCCCCTTGGCTCGTGACCCCCCCCCCCCCCGTTCATGACCCCCCCTCGTTCGTGACCCCCTCCCCGGCTCGTGACACCCCTTGGCTCGTGACCCCCTCCCCCGGTTCGTGACCCCATCCCCGGCTCATGAATCCTCAAATTAGAGCAGTTCATGACCATCATCTTGGAGCGGTTCGTGTCCATCATCTTGAAGCGGCTCGTGAGACATACCCTTCAGGAACCGAAGTCCACCTGGGAGGTTCGTGAGACATACCCCCTTCAGGATTCGATTTTCTGCAGTTTTTTCTAACAAGCTAATTTTGCCAAACGACGATGTTTTCAACCATTCTAACCTCACTATGAAGTCATAAAACATACCAAACAATAATAGCAACATATAGAATAAATCAAAAACATTAAAACATCAACCGTATGAGTTATTTTGGATCAAACATACCCAAAACCATGATTTTACCCTTAATCCCCTTGACCATGTTTTAACAGTAGAATTAGCAAACTTAATCCAAATTAACCCAAATTTTCATCAGTGACATAAAATAATATTTTATAATTTCTACATATTTTCCCAGATTTTTATGATGCATAATTTCACTAATTATCACTAATCACCCCTAATTAGCCGTAATTAGTGAATAAAAGTGCAAATCACTCACCTTAGCCACAAATGAATCTTAGTTCTGAAACTATGACTGATATTTCACGAATCCCAATGTATGGCAGCAACTCCAACCCTGATTTGGTGCTAATTTGACTTTGATGTAGTTTTGGTTAATTAGTGATTAGAAAGCAAATAGGGTGAGATTTAGAAGATGGAGGCCATTGTTAAGGTTCAAGGGAGGTTAGTGGCGACTGGAAAAATGAAAGGGAATGTTTATCCAAACCCTTTCAGCCCTCCCATAACCCAAATCTCGAAATGGGTTATGGGCCTAGTTGCTAATCACCCCATTAAGCCCAATATGTTGTTTTTCCATCTCCAAATCTTATTTCAGCCATATCTCCCAAACGGTATGTCCGTTTGATTAATGTGACCACTCTACGGAAAGGTAAACCATCATCCGGGTCCAATGGAAGTTGTTTTAGGTCAAAACTCCTTACCAATCAAAAGTTATAGGCAAAAGAAGATTCGTCAGGGGCAAAACGATCATTTAAAATTCCGTAAAAATCGTGAATATGAGAAATGACCCAATAGTCGTTTCCCAAAGTTATACAACCATACGACTTCGTATGAAAATAAAATAAAAATTCTACGATCCTCCAATACGTAGAATGCAGATCGTTACAATATGAATGGTCTATTTATGTCCTAATTAATCGGGTCACATTAAGATTAGAAAATGTATAATGGAAAATTAAACGTTCTATTTATGACCCAGTTAATAGGGCCCCATTAAGATTAGAAACCGCATAATGGAAAAGGAAACGTTTTATTGTAGTTTCCAATAGCATATTCCTATCGTTAAGAACGTATAAAAGTGGTTCTTGACATACTACTAAATTATTTTGAAAAAGAGAATTTTAATATTTCATTTATATGCCCAAGTTGCATAATAATTTCATTCAGGAAGGAAAATTTGAAATATAGTTTTTGAGAAAATAAATGTTTTGAAGAATTAGAAAAAAATTTGTTTCTTCTATTAAACAAACTAATTTATAGAAAGCAAAAGTTGAATTCTTTAATTAAAGAATACTAGTAAACATTTTTCGATATGAGCCTTGAAAAGATAGAAATGCAAGTGTGAAGCAGTAAACAATTATAATGGTAAATCTATAATTATCATTGCCTTGGTATAACAAGATTTTATTGTTAAAACTAAATTAAAAAGGTTATTTTCTTAAAAACCATATATAAGTTATGGTTGTAAATTTTACATTCCATTAGGAATAAAAAGGAGAAAGAAAAGAAGATATACAAAAGTTTGATAGGATAAACGTCATAAATATACCCATTTGAAAGAGAGAGGATAGTACATTTATTTATTAAAGTTTGGGTAGAATTTGAAATAGTGAAGTTCTCTTATAATAATGAGTACTAGAGGAAGTAATAGTACTGGAGTAGAACAAATGAGAAACGACTACCCCAATAAATCAATTTAGCAATTTATAATTTGTTAAATTTAATTTTTGTAAAAAGCACCCTTATTGTGCAAACAAAGAGTAATAAGCGATTAAAGTTTTTCTAAATTCAAATGCATACTACTAAGAAATTTATAAGAGCACTAGAGCGAACCCGTGCTATGCACACAGATATCCGCCAAACAATTAGTCAAAACTGTAATAATGTTTAAGTTTAACAAAAAACAGTTGACTCTTATGATATCATAATTGATTGAAAGTTGTCTGTAGATGTATGTTTAGAAGTGAATACTCATGGCCGAATCTTGTTCATTGTAGCCATAGACAATAAGTAAGAAGAAACACGTGTCTAGAGAGAAAAAATGTGAAAGAAACGTGGTGCAATAACATTCTTCTGTAGCATTTAATTAAATGAATAGTGCATGTAGATTTGAGCTTGGTTGAAGGAACAATAACCTTTTTAAATGAACAATAATCTCTACTGTAGTGAACGAATGGACACAGGCGAATTATGTATCATTAATACATTAATTTTTGCAGTAGTCTGGAAATAGACTGCAAGAAGACTATAGGTAGAACATAATAAATTGGACATCAATTACTATTATATAAAAACACAGATGCATATTTAGCATCCTACCTTCCTATGTGTATCCATGCCTACCCTATAAATCACTACAACAGATTTGTCTTTTAATAGCATGTGAAAAATGCTATAATAGATTACTATAACATTAGTGATGATGCTATATAACGACATGTAATAATAGCCCTGTTATATCTTATAGCTCAAATCTAAACGCTATAGTATTATACATTTTATAGTGCACGTTCACCAGCATGAAATGTTTTACATAGTGTTCAGACCTTGCAATTATATTTGCTTACTAAAATATCAGCTTATTTTTTTATAGCGTTATTAATAATTTCATAGCATATATTCATTTTTATGAAAAATGTTTTCCATTGCGTTTTTAAAAAAAATCAGCTATTATTGAATTCCTCATTGATACATAGCGTTCAGACCTTATTATGTTAAATACTCACTTTTTATAGCATTACCACTGTTTTCATAGCTTATATTTTGTGATATGAAAAGATTTCCACATGATTTACATTTTATATAGCATTTCATATTTTGATTCCATAAGAGGAGTTTTCCACTATGAATATTTGTAGTATTGTAGCGTTTTCAGTGTTTTCGTAGCAAACCTTCAATGATATGAAAAGTTTTACACACTAATTTTTTACATAACATTTCACTTTTTATTTCCATAAGTGCAATTTTCCGCTATTAATAGTTTTAATATATAACATATATTTCAGCTATGATCTTTATATAGCAAATCTCTTGTTTAATTTGTGCACAGTTCAAACAATTAAGCAGTAAATTCGCAAGACAAAACTGTCAATAGCAAAAAAACTAATACCAAAAGCATATTTGATTTCAATTACAAAGTCATAGTTAATAAATCTACTATTAAATATAGAAATAAGTCAACATACATGTTGTTCAAGCATCGTTTCAAAACAAGATTACATGAAAAATCACTTAATCTTCAGCTTGTAAGCTCGTCCAACTTCTAGAATCTATAATTCACAAGCACAAGTTACAATCTTATAATAAAGAAAAATGCAAAAAACACAATTAAGCTCATCAATCTGTCTCGAACACTCACAAAACTTACAAGTTACTAGCAACAAGCATAGTTTACTATAAATTAACACGAAGGGTATTTGTATAAGTAGCCAACTATCCCCAGGTTATTATTATGATCTTATAAATATATTGGTGTAATTCGTTAACATATAAATCTAAGTCAAGCATATGTGCAAACTTCACTCATGTAGTTCAAATCACGGATATTACATCCAGCTTCTGCATCAGTCTATGTGAACAAGGACATATGGAATATGTACGTCAATGAGTTTCTTCCACTATTTGCTTGCAGGTAAAAAAAAATTTGAATTGGAAACCATATAAAGTTTCATATCTATCTAATGATGTGATATAATGGTATTAGATGACTTAAAGCTACCCAGTGATAAAAATTTACACAAAAATTGGGTCATCCTTTCAAAACCTATTATGTGCACTGAAATATGGTTTATATAGGAAGACATATGTGAATGCGTACACTTTAGGAGTGTTGCATAAACTTAAAGCCTGGAACTGGGATGAATTTAAGCACCCTTCTCCAGCACCCCCAAACCAACCCAACTTCCCAAAAAACTGTTGTGTGTTCTTGCCCCAGAGTTCTTAATTTACTACAAATTAATGGAGGCAGAGTGAATATAAAGTTTCTTATAACATATAATCTGACTGATATAGGCATTATCAAGAAGAATTCATTACGGCAACAACAATATAACCTTGATGCCTGCAACTGCGATAAATTGGCACAAGGTAATAATTCATAAATACTACATGATCCAATATAAACCAAACAAAATTACCTACCTAAACTCATGAGACACATAAGAAGTAACCATGAATCACTATTCTATAAAACTGCCTTTCACTACACCAGAACAGAGGATTCTCAACAAGTATAGGTGCTACAAATAATTTATGTAACACTTTTAAGTGCCACCAACGACCTGTGAGGAATTTCTTGTAACACTTATAAGTGTTACAAACAAAGTAACTGCTAACACTTATAAGTGTTACGAACATATTCATTGCTAACACTTATAAGTGTTACAAACATATTTATTACTAACATTTATAAATGTTGGAACTAAAAGATATGTTAACACTTACAAGTGTTACAAACAGATTGATTACTAACACTTATAAATGTTGGAACCATAAGATATGGTAACAGTTATAAGTGTTACAAACATATTCATTGCTAACACTTATAAATGTTGGAACCATAAGATATGATAACACTTATAAGTGTCGGAATCCTAATTAGACTTACACTTATAAATGTCGACATACATAAATTGCTAACACTTATAAATGAGTATAACATGTCTTTAAGATTTCCAATCACATATATAATTCATCATATTAATTCAATATAAGATTTGGTACACTTCCATATTTCAAATTTAACAATGTCACATTTGCATAATGCTCAAATATTTGTTACACTCTTCCAATTTCAAAATACCATAATATCAAGTTCAAATTATAAAAAGCAATACAAAGTTTTACTAAAGATACATAGAATTTTAGATACTATGAAGGCGAACCATGGACCATATCACAAAGCCTCCATCCGAAAATTCACAAAGCTTGTAATGTCCGTTTTGAGGACCATCATAAATCGGTGCTTCCGAATCTAAAACTTTTGTTATCCAAACAACTTTCTCGTTGCCACTACATTCCAAATTCTGCTTTTTTCCTCTTCGTCCTCAAGTGCCTACAAAGTATAAATGCATCAATTTTTACAGAGAAAAATAGAAATAACAAGTTGCAATGCAACATTTTTCACTAATTTGATACATAAATGTATCCACAATCAAAAACCGATCATTACAATAGCATATCCACCTATCAAGTAAATAGCTTAAAGGTCACTCATTAATAAATATGCTTTTGCTGAGTTAAAAAATAAATGGGATTACATACCGTCTTTAGTCATGTTGAGTCCAGTATCAATAATGCTTTAAGTTTCGCTGCAAATTGAGTGACAAACTGTAAAGAGTAAGACACAGTTCAAAAACCAATGGTATATATACCTGTATATATGTCATGCTAAATAGTCACAATTCTCACAACTCAAAAGGAAAACTGTTATAATTAAAAGCCATGTTCAAATATTCAACCACTGTATATTAAATTAGAATGAATTGCATTGATGATCATTTGCACCATTACTTCGAAAAACATGCATGCCACGCAAAGAAATTATTTCAAGTAATTAGATCTTTTTATTACAAGTGTTCAGAAATCAAAATGCTGACTAAAAGTAAAAGAAAAAAGATTATACATCCAAATACAAAGTATGGGTCATTATCGCTTATTGATGATGGCGTAAAGAATGACAATAATGACAATAATTACATTTAGGGATTTATAATTGCCAATATATGACAGTTCTGACCGTTAACCAAAGTTTTATGTTTATGACCTTTTAATGTTGAACGTCATCAACTCAACTTTTACTTCTTTTTAGTCCAGTAAATACCATTCACTAAACCTTGAACTAGAATTTAAAATATATAAGTTCCTCATAATTTATTATTCTATTTTATTCTATTTCAAATTTTTTTTCCTAAGCTCAGCACTTTGAGTTACCGGAAATCTTACTGCATTGTATTTTGATGTTTTAAATACCCAATGATGTTTTTATTATTTACTTGTCCTAACGTTTACTGTTATTATTATCACCTCCCAAATTTAGTTTAACTTTTGAGATCAAAATTCATTAAATTTACTTATAAGCTTGGTTTTTTGAATATTTTAGTTCATCATCTAACCATGATAGCAAAACTAGTTTGGCAAAACTGAGCACGCGAGCTCAATTTTGGCAACCTGAGCACGCATGCTAAGTTTGGACAAGTGAGCTCGCGGCCAAGCTGAGCCTGCGAGCTCAGTTTGGCCAAGCTGAGCCTGCGAGCTCTGTTTGGCCAAAACTGAGCCCGCGAGCTTGGTTAACCATAGCTTGGCAAACCTGAGCTTCGCGGGATCAACTTAGCAAGCTGAGACGTGAGCTCAGCTTTTCCAAGCTGAGCATGCTAGCTCAGTTTGCCCAAGCTGAGCAACGCATGCTCATTTTGGCAAAACTGAGCCACATATGCCCAGTTTGGCCAAGTTGAGCTCGAGAGCTCAGCTTGACCAGGTTAAAAACGTGGGCGCAGTTTTGCCAAAGGACTATTCTATGTTGATCGCAAAATTTGCGGTTAACTCAATGATTCATCCAATTTCAAATGAGTGCCTACGATTACAGGATTTTTATTAGTTGAATGCCAAGCATAAAATGATCTCGGATAATAGACTTCAATGTGAAATATAAGGTACCTTAAGTGAGTTGATCACAAGCTTCAAATGCTGCTTCTAATTTATCAGTGGACCTGCTATGCCATGTGAATGAGAACCAAGCATATGATTAAAAAAATATTTGATCATTTAATTTATTTAATGTTTTAATGAAAATTTGTATTAATTTTCAGATTAGTTGCAAATATTTGCACACACTTAACATAGTGATGCATATATTGTGAGGTTGTGATTTTTCCTTGGAAGTTTAAGTGAAATATTTGCTGACATTAAAGTGAAATAAACCTGAATCTTAGAAATGATCCCATTCCCATATGTAGTTGCTATAATTGCAACAACATCGAAGGCTCCAAATACACGATCTTCGTAATCACCTAAAATCTTATAATCTTTAGCTGATGCTCGACTGGGATGCCTTAAAATTGATAAATGAAATTTGTATAGTCAGAATAAATACTATAAGAAGGTAATGCAAATATGCATGAAATAAACGGAAGTCGATTTTGTTGAAACTGATTTATCCATGATGAGAAAAATACCAATAACTACTCTAATTTAAACATATTTATTCCTTTATAAAAAGTCAATTTTGTTGAAACTGATGCATTTAAATGAAAGAAGTTGCCATGCTAAAAAACCAATGCTAGTTTTACCTAATTTTTGTGAAACTGATTTGTGAGCAAACTTATGAGAAATTGCACCCGTGATACAGACTAATGAACAGATGTAAAAATGTATAACATATATACCATACAGAAGGGACACACGTTATGAACAAATATACACTTGGTAAGATGGCATGATCAGTCAACCCTCTGTGTTTTACTTCAGAAATTTGCTCCCTCAAGTATACATATGCCTCCCCGGAAATTAAGCTGAAACCTGTAGGCTTTCCTCCATAACCATTGTCAGCAAGTGATTTCTTAAGATAGTCCCTAATACAATCTTCATTTCATGAAGCAGGTAAGCCATTTATAAATATAGTGGTAACCTGAATAATGAAGCACAAGATGAATCAGTAATTGGACAACTTACCAGCATGATAGAAAGACCATAAGGATAAAATTTTGTAATTAAGAAAAGGTATACCAGTGAAATGTTATCTACCTAAGTCATTGTAAAGCACAAAACATACCCACTGCCACTCAATCTGATTGATCTGGTTAATGGAATTAATGCAAAGCACAAAATAGTTAAAGTCAATGTATATAAAGAGGTTGATTTGGTTGATCGTAATCCAAGTAATATGGCATATCAATCTGATTGTGTTCAAACTGGTTAAGGAAACCAAAACATACCCACCACCACTCAATTAAGTAATCCAAACAACTATTCACTCTCCAATACTGGATGCACCAAACTCAAGCTCTGTGCACAAGCACACTGATAACTGCAAATTTGCTTCGCCACCCTTTATTCCTGAAATCTTAACTCTTCTTCTTCTACACCTACCTTACCTTTCTCCGACTTAAACACCCACTCTTTCATTTGTAATCCTATCGTTCCACCTGCTATTTACGCATCAGATTCCAATCTCAGTTCCGGTCCAAATTTACCCTCAGTTTACTCAAATATTGATCCTCATCTTCTTAACTTCCTCTCAGTAACTCCTTATGTCATTTCTTTACCCTTTTCCTCTTCCACAAGCAATTCAAACTCATTCTCTGTATCTACCACCTCTCTTTCTCCTTTGAATATACATTTTGGAAAATATCAACATAGTAACTTAAGGCGTGAAATATCAACATAGTAACTTAAGACGCATATATATCAGAGAAATTTGGCAAAAGTCTATGAAATGGAAAAATTTGGCAAAAGTCTATGAAATGACCAGAACCTTTTGTCGACAGGAAGTTTCAACACTCATCTGTATTAGAGAAATTTTTTAATCATTGACCGGTGGATTGTCCTCAGTATCATTTTTTTTTTCGTTGACCTAGTTATGAGAACTACACATATTAAAAGTAATGCTCATAGTCCTTTGTAAAAAAACCTAACTGACCAGTTTAATACCAGGAGGTGGCAAACTAAACATAACTAGCATCTTAGGATTACTTGTAGCTTGATGGTTTTGAAATCTGAGTAAAAAATGTTTTTGATGCTTCAAGGAAAACCGTCTCATCATATGTTTCCATGATAGCATGCATTTTTATTGTTTGAGACCAACGAGTTAAGCCTTGAACCTTAGCACCTGAAAAATTACAGACCTTCCGCTTGAAAGAAAAATGAAGTTGCATCATAGAACAAATAGTCATTCAATCAAGAAACCAAAACAACATACCTGCAATTGCAGGGTAATAATTTATTAATAGAAAAAATGAGCTCCGTAAGTCGTTTTATCAACATAGTTGATTGATTGACAAATTTTACCCGATTATTAAATTGGTAATATCATTAAATAAAATACAGGTTATAAATCAGACATAAGTGGTCATTCCAGAGACTATATCCCTAATTTGTTAACTATGTGGAACATGGGTACTTGTAACAGATGAGTGCAGGTGAAATAAGGGGAAAAGTCCGCATCTCTACCAAGTACACAATAACACATGCTTAACAAATTTAAAAAGAAGAATTGCCCAAAACACATAACCAAACAATATTCTTCTTTTTATGCAATTTTCCATTACCACTCATAAAAGTCACACCCATCTTAAATGATTATACATTAAACTTACTTTTCATCTATAAGTACTATGAAAATAAAAATAAATTTCAGACGCTTGTTAGCAAGCTCACAAAATGATGTTATGAAGAAAGTAAATTCGGAAGCAACAAAGTAAGAGGTCCACAACTCAATTTAAACCATACAATCACACACTCATTCACAATATCACAGTAACCGCAACTTTGTACATTCTACATCTATTTTATTTTAGAAATCTACAGTAAAATTTCATATCTATAGTCCAAACACAATGGAAGTGAAATCGATTTTTTTACCTATTATCGTGATTCCTAGAAGCCGCCGTGATTCCTAGAAGCCCCAGTTCCTAGAAGCCCCAATTCGAAGTCATGGAGAGAGGATTTGAGAGGCTAATACCAATTTGAGAAATCCAAATCCTTAGTATATCTGATATTGATATTGATTAGCTAATCGCTGATTTCAATTCTTTGATGTCCATATTTTTTATTTGCTTGTGATGCGGCCTTGGAAGATATAAGCGTTGAGTAATAAGCGCTGAGGTACCGATTAGGGTTATGTGTGATAACTTACCCTTTTGCCCTTAGAAAAGAAGAGTTGACTAGGCATATCAACACATAGAAGTGTTGGCACATTTTTGGTGACACATTTTTGCTATACCAACACATATTAGTGTCACTAGTCTAAAGCACATATAAGTGTTGGCATTTGAAAAAAATAAGATGAAAAATGGCCATTATGGTGTAGTGTTTGTTATATCTTCACCTGCAAATAAAATGGAACATATTCCTCTCACATGAGCAATATCTATAATAAATAACGCAATGATTTAGATTCATAATACATAGTGGAAACCAAACTAATAGTTATATGTTTATATTCACTGTTATGATAAAATCTACATAGTCCATACAATTCTGTGGAATGCATGGGCATATTTTAGAGGGAATGCATGTGCATGCTTTTCATGTTTAACCGGTTAAGAAGTAAATACTTCATTTTAGTAAGGACTTGAACCAACAATATTTACTATGCTTTTTCATAAACAATAACAGTTGAAATTATCTGAACCAACTATTTTCCACGACCCAACCGTATGTAATTGACCTGATTATGGTTGCTGTACAGTGAAGTAAGATACAAAGACCTAAATATGGTTGTAGTACGGTGAAGATACAAAAGCAATAGATAATGGAAAACAATATTAAGAGACAACTATCAACTTAATACTAAATACTACACTTCAGTTAGAAGTTCAATTAAATAAATTTGTAATTTACTCATGTTATGATGTTCTTGTGTTATCTTCAAGACTTACTATCAGTATTTAGTTGTTATTATTTATTTATTGGAACCAACTCTCATAAAAGGACTTGCTAATAGCTTGTGCAATTATGAAAGCAAACCTAAAAATTATGCTCTTATATATATTTAGAAGAAAAAAAGCTTGTAATTGAAGTTGTAGCAAGTAGTGTTGTGTTATTTACAAAACAAATGATTTCGTTATATCAGCTAAACTGACATATAGAATATAAGATATGGCGTTATGAATTGGGATTAATGTATGAAATTTGGAGTTCTTAAATTACTAATAAGCGACAAAATGAAGCAACAATAATTGCATTGTGTGTGTTGATGTGTGTGCACCGGTATCCAGATACACCAGGAATATGGACAAGGGATCAAATTGAAGCATGGAAGCCAATAGTAAAAGCAGTCAAGGAGAAGGATGCAATTTTCCCTTGCTAACACTGGCATGTCAGCACAGTTTCCAAAAGCATTAATTACTCATCATTAACCAATCACTATTTTACTCTATTTACCTGCATATTATAACAATCCCAACAAGCAAAGTCAGTCACCATATATTAAACAATTAATCATGATCTGATACTTACATGATCCTGTAACTGTTTCCTATGTGATACTCTAGCAAAATGTAGTAGTATAATTATTTTGAGATTGTGCAGGTTATCAACCTAATGGTCAAGCACCAATTTCAAGCATGGACAAAGGCATTGGACCACAAACACAGTTTGATGGGCGTTGATGAATATGCGGCCACCTCACAGGTTACAAACCGATGAAATTTCTGAAGTTGTTAATGATTTTAAGCTTGCTGCTAGAAATGCCATGGAGGTAGGTATTCTGTGTTATAAAGATATACAATGTGCAAATCATCTTTCCTATGTTTCTAATATTTACTTTCATTTTAAACCTTTTAATATGTTACTTGTAGGTTTCAACGGAGTCATTATCACAATTTACAACCCTCTATAAATTGATCCATGGGAGAAAATCTGGCAACGGTCCTCCAAAAACAAAAGAGTAAAATTTAAAATGTAGATATACGTGCAAGTAAATAAAACAATCACCATTAAGGGGGTAAATTCTAAAACAAAAGATTAACTCCTTTCTTTAGGACCATAAGCAACTGAATATCATTAATGGAAAAAGAAAATTATGACAACTTTGCAGCTATTTGATATAATCCCCACTTATTTTCAATTTAAATCAGAAACTGCGACATATGCAAACCACATTACGATGTTACCGAACCAACTCAAATAGCCTAGCTATCTTTATATTAAAACAAATTTTACGTTGATCACTACTCCTTTTTTGGAGTAGGTTTACCAAATATGAATGCAATTAGTTCTGATCTCTCTTGCATATCCCCTGGCTGGAGCTCATTTGTTCCTAACTACAATCCTAGATATATAGTAGAAAACATAAATAGGATAATTAAAGGAGAAGAAATGCAACCATTGCAACCATGGTACCAAGGTTTCAAGGTATAAATTTTTAGGCAATTAATTTTCATGAACTAAAAATGTAATGATTGGAATCTAATACAGAAAACACGTGTGATGACCACCTATAACTCTTGCACTTAACAAGAGGAATAAAGCGCTAAAAGACGTGCAAGGAAGCTATGGACGATCATCGAGGTAGGTAAACACATGCGAAACCTATCGTATAACTCATAACACAATGATACAATATAATAGAACATATACAACAGGTAATAATAGTGAAGCAAAATTGAGCAGAATATTAAACTTTTCCATATCACCATGAAAATATCCATACAACCTTGGATACACTATAAGAGTCTGTACAATAAGCCTCACTACAAACACTCAGAGAATACATCAAACAACAGAAACAACAAATACTAGATAGTAGAAAATAATACGCCAGCCTCCAGCTCATCATCACACTGCAGCATTGTCCTCACCAAGATCAACTACCTGTTACTTGCTACTCAGCCTGGCCATCCAACACATGGATGAACAACCCAAGATAATAAGAGGAAATATAAAACCTTGAGTCAGACAACAGCCTTAGTAAGCAATAAAACAACTATCTAACATCATCAATAAAGTATATGAGAATAGGCAGATTAATCAACTAATCTACCAACATCAACCGAGAAGAACCCAAAAACGTCTTCCCCACATCCAACAGTGATAAATTTTACAATAATCAAGTAGAAACAAATAGTACATTCATGACAATTAGTTATTAAGCGTAGACCATCCTAATTGATGTCGACATCTCCCAAGCACAATCTCCGAAGGCCTAAACCAACATCATACAAGCACCCAAGAGATATCTCCTTCGACGTCGAATAATCTACATAAGACGATACAATCAAAACCATCATCATTCATGACTCTGGCTATCACCACCAATCTTTCTTTGAAACCATGTTAATCATGTGACCACTCAACATCATGTCATCCATCAAGGGATAATGGTAAACCCCGGTTTTAGCAAAACTCCATATGCCATACAACGAAAGGTATGTTTGTCCTTTTCCATTCTCGACAACTAGGCCCATCATGACTGCCCAGGGTACTTGAATATTCAACTGGTCTTTTAGGCTTCCCCATTATACCTATTCTTCGAGTCCGCTATAACGTACGACAACGATAATTCCTTGGCCCCCATAACTCTAGTCGTTATCACCGGCGACTATCGATAAGCTCAAAACACACAGCAGCCATTATCTACAACTCAACACCCTTGAGTCGTCTTCATATTCGTTGCATTACGACGATCAATGAACACTTCATGATGCTTCAAACATTCCTCCTTGAATTCATGTCGAAGCTAGAACCACCATCGAGTCAAAAACAAGCTTCATTTGGTCGACACTGCATTTCATAGCATTTCCAGCTTTTTTGCTAAGAAAAATTAGCCACAATGTCAAAATAGCCTATTGCAGCATTTTTGGAATGCTATTATGTCTCCTGGTTCAATTCTGGCACTCTAGCACTTGGTAATCTGAAAACAGTGTAAATCCCCAGCGTGCGCCTTGGCAAATCACTAAATTCACCGTGCGTAGCACGTCTTGGTAATTGCAAAATCACCAAATCTGGTACATGCTGTGTTCAAAAACCATGCGGTGCGCATTGCCAAATCACCCTTTTCCGCATACTGCGCATGTGGCAAACCATCTTAAGTTCCGCCCAATCCATAGGAAATGATAACATTTAGCCCAATCCATGCTACTGTATTTAGCCCGATCCATGGGTTGTGCGTATCCTTGATGCACACTCATGCCAAATCCCAATTTTCATGTGCGCATGCCCCTGGTACTGCTAGATCCATGTGCAGCAGTTTACCCGATCCATGCCTATTATAGTGTTTTTTTTAAACGTTGTGAAAATCAGAAATTGATTTTTGGCTGATTCTTCTATTTAATTTTGCCTGATCCATTGACGACTTTTCCACCCAATCCATAGCCAATATTTTTCCCAATCCACTTCCAAACTTCGACTAATCTTCACGCTTGCGCACAACTCGATTCCATACTCAAAAACTAACCAAACTCTAACTTTTTCAATAATGATTCAATCAATATAACTACAATAAATCACACAATTATCAACAAACATTAAAACAATGATTTAACAGATAATCAAATCATTAAATGGATCTAAACATTGAATTAACATATGATTTTATCGTTTACAAGTTGCTAGATTAGATACTATGGTGATTTGAGATTGAAATCATACTTACATCGATTAGATCTATACGAGAACAACTTGAAATGATGAACATATGATCATGCAACCCATATACTCGATTGAATCCATGCAAGAGATGCTTATCACTCACCGGTTCTTCGAATTAACTTGAAATCACTAAATTCCCAATTCAGATAGTGAAGAATTATTTCAAAATCTCTTGATTTGATGCGATCTCCCTTGTCTCGATGTAGATCTTCAGTCTCTTTGCGTAAATCTAGAATTTTTAATAGTGTAAAGGTGTATTTGACTGAGCAAGGAAAATCACAAGCTCAACCAAATAAGAGAACGAAGAAAAGTAACCCTCTCTATCCCTCTAACCCTCTATTTATAACCAACAACCCCACTAATGGGCCACACCAATTCAGCCCATTAATAACTAACCAAACCTGAGCAGAATTTTTTGAAACATTAAAACAACGATTCCTCCTAAACTGCTGAATAAAATCTTTAATGTGACCACTCTACGGAATTAGAAACATCATTTCCTTTCCAATGAAATCGATCCCAGCACCTGATTCGACCCCTTTCAAAAGTTATGCCCTGTACAAATCTGATAGGGGTAAAATGGTCACAAACAAAATTAGTAAAAATTATGGACATGTCTCACATCCCAAAAAATAACATATTAAATATGAGAATGATCCAACCCTTAGGGAATTAAATAAAAATAATTTACGATCCTTCGATATGTAAAATGCGGGTCGTTACATTCTCTCCCCCTTAAGAATTTCACCCCCGAAATTCCAAGCAAACACAAGCAACCAGAAACAATTATGCATGCCTACAATCTAGAAGCAACCGATTCTATCATTCAAACTAGCAGCCATCAAACCATACATCCATAGCCCTATCCTAGCACGCGGAATTCTATCAACAACAATAGTATAAGTTACAATGTGGGTAAGAATGATACGACATTTATAGGTCATACCAACAATGATTTTTGGATCGATCGCCTTCATTATCTCTTCCATCTCCCAGGTATAATCATCATCATCCTCACTTCATTGCACCTTGACTAGCTTAACCGTCTTCCTCCCAAACTGTTTCGTGTCATTCTCCACAATGCGAAGTGGCTTATGAGGTCTTGTAACTACGGTCTGAACTTCTAGGCCTTTGTACTGACCTGGAGATACCACCACATTTGAATCGTGCACGAACTTCCGTAGAAAAGACACATGGAAAACATTGTGCACATTGACATCTTCTTGGGTAAATCAAATCTATATGCGAGCTTTCCTATCCGCTCGACTATCGGAAACGGTCCAACGAACCTTGGAGCTAACTTTCCTTTACTTACGAATCGAACAACATTCTTTAAAGGAGAAATCTTTACGGAAACCATGTCGCTAATGTCGAATTCCAAATCCTTATGACGCTTATCGATGAACTCTTCTGACAATCTTGGGATGCCTTCATTCGTTGCTTAATAATCTCGATACAATCTGAAGTTTCTCTAGTTATCCCTGGCCCAATTATCAACTTATCTCCAGTCTCTAACCAACAAGCCGGAGAATTACACGGTCTACCATACAACCTCGTATGGTGCCATCCCAATGCTCGATTGGTAACTGTTAACTCAACTAGATGTAGATTGTCTTCCCATGACCCACCGAAGTCGAATACACAAGCCTTTAGGAGATCTTCCTGAACTCAATTAAATCTTTCGGTCTGACCATCAGATTGGGGATGATAAGCCATACTCAAACACAATTCAGTTCCCAAAGCTTCTTGCAGATTCTTCCAAAATCCACTCATGAATAATGGATCTCGACCACTCACTACACTCTTTGGGATGCCATGGAATCGAACTATCCATTTTATATAAAGCACAACCAACTTCGATGATGCCCTAATCGATTTGACGGGAATAAATCTGGCGCTTTTGGTTAAGCGATCCACTATAACCCAAATCTCTTTGTTTCCTTCCCTAGTTCTTGGTAGTCCATCGATAAAATCCATCGATATCTGCTTCCACTTCCATGTTGGAACTTCCAATAGCTGAAGCAATCCACTCGGGTTCTTCTGTTTAGCTTTCATCAACTGACAGTTCATACACTAGGAAATGAATTTTCCAACATCCCCCTTCATTCCTTCCCAGTAGTAAGCTCGTTTCATGTCCCGATACATCTTATTACCACCAGGATGAATTATCAACTTCGAGTGATGACCTTCCCTCAGAACTCATCTCTCAGTCTATCGATATCAGGAATAACCAGTCGTCCTTTCTTACGAAGCCAACCATCTCTATTGACTTCGAATTCCTTATTCTCCAGTTCCAACTTTTGGATGATCTTGCCAAGCTTTCCATCATGTTTTTGGCTTTGGCCAATTCTTTTGATGAGAGTAGGTCTTATCGATAAGCTTGCCAACATTTCAGGTTCCAACTCACATTATGGTCTGAAATAAAATCCTACCAAAAACTCGAGGCTCTTCCATTCTGGAAACATTGCTCCCAATCCTACATGTCTTCGACTCAATGCATCTACAACTGCATTACATTTTCCAGTAATATAGGCTATACCGAAATCGTATGATGCCAAAAACTCTAACCACCGCGGTTGTCGAAGATTCAGAACCTTTTGGGAGAAAAGATACTTCAACAACTTGTGATCCATAAACAACTCGAATCAAACTCCCAATAGGTAATGTATCCACATGTTTAGAGCAAACACAATCGCTGCTAACTCCAAATCATGAGTCGGATAATTCCTTTCATGCGACTTCAGTTGTCGACTTGCATATGCCAGGACTTTATCTTTTTGCATTAGTACTGCTCCAGGTATAGTACCGCATGCATCGATATACACTATCATATCTCCATTCCCACTTGGAATGGTCAAAGCATAAGCACTTGTCAGTCTCTCTGTCAGGTTTCTAGAAGCTTGCCCACACTTTGTAACCCATGTGAACACTAGGTTTTCTTCATGAATCCTATTAACGGTGCAGCTACCTTGGAGAAATCCTTGATAAATCTAAGGTAATAACCTGCCAATCCAAGGAAACTCCTAACATCCATCGCATTCTTAGGTCGTTCCTAGTCCTGAATTGCTGCCATCTTAGCGGGGTCAACCACTATTCCATTTCCGGAAACAACATGGCCTAAGAACCTCACTTCACTCTTCTAGAAGTGACACTTTGAAAGCCTAGTTTTCAGCTGATGCTTTCACAAGATTTCTAAAACAACTCGCAAGTGCATCTTATGCTCTTCCTCATTCCGGGAGTAAACCAAAATATCATCCATGAACACAAGCACGAACTTATTCAACTCATCTCTGAAAACTCTATTCATAAGATCCATGAAATACGCTGGCTCATTAGTCAACCCAAATGGCATTACAAACCATTCGAAGAAACCGGATGGTGTCCTAAAAGCAGTCTTCGGCACACTATCCTTTGCTACCCTCAACTGGTGGAATCCCATTGCCAAAAGCATCTGAGAAAATACCTTAGCCTCGTGAAACTGATCGAACAAGTCATTTATCCTCGACAACGGATACTTGCTCTTCTTGGTCACCTTGTTCAGCTCACGATAATCCATATACAATCTCAATGATCCGTCAGCCTTGGTTGCAAACACAACTAGTGCACCCCATACAGATACAGTCTTCCGAATGAATTCCCAAATTGTCACTAACTTGTACCTCTAACTCTCGATGTTCCTTAGGCGCCGTCCTCATAAGTAGCATAACAATAGGTCTAGCAACCTCGACCAAATCGATTATGAACTCACCCTCATGATGCGGCGACAAACCTTTGACCTCCTCAAAGACATCTTCAAACTCATTAGCGATTAGCATAGATGAAAAGACTTCCCATGGAATCACAAGCTTGTATATAAAGCTTATGAGGACACCATCTTCGGGATTACATCAAATCAAAACTCTTTGCCCTTCCACATCCCGACTCTCACCTCAAGCTTCTCGCAATTCACTCTTGTCGCATACCTTTTGAGCCAATTCATACCCAAGATGATCCCAAACCTAGCGAAGTTCAAAACAAAGCAATCACACACGAAGGAGCAACCATGAATCGATAACAAAAAACCACGAAAAAGAATACAAAGTCTGGGCGAACCCCAACTGGATTAATCACAACCAAAAGTCTATCACAAATCTATGGTTCTAAACCCAAGTGGCACACAAGCTCATTACAAATGAATGAATGCGATGCTCCAGTATCAAACAACACTCGAACTGAAACACCTCGAACTGAAATCACACCTTGAACGACGACACGGTTCCCTTTCTTCTCTACTGTAGGACCCCTCGAAGAAGACGAAACTGATTTCTGAGCGCTCGAAATAAATTTTGTTTCAAATTTAACACGGAACTGATCCCATGTAATCCCATCATCTGGAGTTTCAAGCGCAACAGAGTTCCACCAATCCATGGCTCTACCTTGTAGCTGTCTTGATGCAAGCTTTCTCTTGGTCGCGTCGTCGATGCCTAAGTCTCCAAAAATCCGAATACAAGTATCTAACCACCCCTGAATCTCTTCATTCAGTTTTGTCCCTTTAAACAATTTTCCTCCAAGAGAAGTGAAGTTCTTACACAGCTTTGCGAAGACCACAACCCTCAGTACTTGCACATGAACCCCTACATCTAATGCGGCCATCTCCTGAGCGGGTTCCCCCTCAAGATCAATACCATCATGGCCTTGAACAAAGATGGGTATTTTGGTAAGCCGCCATTACCCCCTACGGGAATAGTCTCTTCCCTAATGGCGTGTCTCAATGGTGACTCATTCTTAATCTGTAATATATAATTATTAGTCCATGTACGAAAAAAACAACAAATGGAGTTCAAATGCTATTATATTATACACTAGTATATAGTATACATCCATCATAAATCTACAAATACATCTCTCATACGCAATTACGTCCTCGAACTTTGACTATAATCGATAACTAGAGCTTTGATACCAATTGTGATGACTGCCCGTAGCTCCTGCACTTAACAAGACGAATAAAGTGCTTAAAGATGTGCCAGGAAGCTCTAGACGATCATCGAGGTTGGTAAACACATGTGGAACCTATAGTATAACTCACAGCACAAGGATAAAATATAATAGAACATATACAATAGATAATAATAGCGAAGCAGAATTGAGGAGATTCTTAAACTTCTCCATATCGCCATGAAAATATCCATACAACCTTAGATAACATTACAAGAGTCTGTATAATAAGCCTCACTACAAACAATCAGAGAATACACCAAATAGCCTAAACAACAAATACTAGATAGTAGAAAATAATATGCCAGCCTCCAGCTTGTCATCGCACAACAACATCGTCCTCACCAAGATCAACTACCTATTACCTGCTACTCAGACTTCCCATCCAACACATGGATGAACAACCCAAGGTAATAAGAGGAAACATATAACCTTGAGTCGGACAATAGTCTTAGTGAGGGATAAAACAACTATCTAACATCATCAATAAAGTATATGAGAATAGGCAGATTAATCAACTAATCTACCAACATCAACTGACAAGAACCCAAACACGTCTTCCCTACACCCGACAGTGATAGCATTTACAATAATCAAGTAGAAAAAAACAATACATTCATGATAATCAGTTATCAAGTGTAAACCATCCTAATCGATGTCGACATATCCCAAACACAATCGCCGAAGGCCTAAACCAACATCAGATAAGCACCCAAGGGATATCTCCTTCAACGTCGAATAATCTACACAACACGATACAATTAAAACCATCATCATTCATGACTCTGGCTGTCACTGCCAATCTTGATTTGATACCATCATTAATCGTAATACCGGCTCAACGGCATGTCATCTCTCAAGGGATAATGATGAACCCCGGTTCTAGCAAAACTCCATACGCCATACAACAAAACGTATGTTGTCTTTTCCCATTCTCGACAACCAAGCCCATCATGAACGCTCAGGGTACTTGACCATTCAACTGGTCTTTTAAGCATCCCTACTATACCCATGATTCGAGTCCGCTAGAACCTATGACAATGATAATTTCTCGGCCACCATGACTCAAGTCGTCATGACTGGCGACTATCCATATGCTCAAAACACACTTGAGCAGTCATTATTTACAACTCAACACCCTTGAGTTGTCTTTATATCCGTTGCATTACGACAATCAAGGAACACTTCACAATGTTTCAGAAATTCCTCCTTGAATTCGCGTCGAAGCTAGAACCATCATCGACTTAAAAACAAGCTTCGTTTGGTCGATACTGCATAGCATTTCCATTTTTTTCGCTAGGAAAACTAGCCACAATGTCAAAATTGCCTTTTGCAGCGTTTGTGGAATGCTATTATATCTCCTGGTTCAATTCTGGCACTCTGGCACATGGTACTCTGAAAACACTATAAATCCTCAGCGCGCACCTTGGCAAATCACTAAATTCACCGTGCGCAGCACGTCCTAGTACTTGGTACTTGCCAACCATGCGCAACACGTCCTAGTACTTGGTACTTGCCAAATCATCAAATCTAGTACTTGCCATGTTTAGAAACCATGCAGTGCGTATGGCCAAATCATCATTTTCCTCTCATTGCACATGTGGTAAATCCTCTTAAGTTCCGCCCGTTCCATAGGAAATAATAGCATTTATCCCGACCCCTGCTACTGTATTTAGCCCGATCTATGGGTTGCGCGAATCCCTGATGTGCACTCGTGTCAAATCCCAATTTTCACGTTCGCAACCCCCTCCGGGTACATCCCAATCCATGTGTAACCGTTCTGCCCAATCCATGCCTATTATAGCATTTTTCTAAATGCTGTGAAAGCGAAAAATTGATTTTTGGCTGATTCTTCCACTTAATTTTGCCCTATCCATGACCACTTTTCCGCCCGATCCATGGCCAATATTTTGCCTAATCCATGCGTTGAAATTGCCAAACTTCGACTAATCTTCACGCTTGCGCATAATTCAATTCCATATTCAAAAACTAATCAAACTCCAACTTTTCAACAACAATTCAATCAATATAACTACAACAAATCACGCAATTATCAACAAACATTAAAACAACGATTTAACAACTAATCAAATCATTAAATGGATCTAAACATAGATTTAACATATGATTTTACCGTTTATAAGTTGTTAGATTAGATCCTATGGTGATTTGAGATTGAAATTATACTTACATCGGTTAGATCTATACGAAAATAACTTGAAATGATGAACATATGATCATACAACCCATATACTCGATTGAATCCATGTGAGAGATGCTTATCACTCACCAATTCTTCGAATTAACTTGATATCAAAAAAATTCCAATCCAAACAACGTAGAATTATCTCAAAATCTCTTGATT
This sequence comes from Allium sativum, assembly GCA_030737875.1. Classification (NCBI taxonomy): domain Eukaryota; kingdom Viridiplantae; phylum Streptophyta; class Magnoliopsida; order Asparagales; family Amaryllidaceae; genus Allium; species Allium sativum. Next base: position 15,884,522 of record CM060927.1, on the reverse strand, counting down.
TGATGCGATCTCCCTTGTCTTGATGTAGATCTAGCTTCGCTTGATGTAAATCTTCAATCTCTTTGTGTAAGTCTAGAATGTTTAATGGTGTAAAGGTGTATTTGATTGAGCAAAGAGAATCACAAGCTCAACCAAATGAGAGAATAAAGAAAAGTAACCCTCTCTCTATCCCTCTAACCCCCTATTTATAGCCAACAACCCACTAATGGACCATACCAATTAATCCCATTAATAACTTGCCAAACCTAAACAAAATTTTATGAAACCTTAAAACAACAATTCCTCCCAAACCGCTGAACCAAATCTTTAATGTGACCACTCTACGGAATTGGAAACGTCATTTCCTTTCTAGAGAAATATATCTCAGCACCTGATTCAATCCCAATCAAAAGTTATTCCCTATACAAAACCGAAAGGGGAAAAATGGTCACAAACAAAATTAGTAAAAATTATGGACATGTCTCACATCCCCACAAACAACATATTAAAATATGAGATTGATCCAACCCTCGGGGAATTAAATAAAAATATTTTACGATCCTACGATACGTAAAATGCGGGTCGTTACAACATGTTATTACACAAACTATTAAAAATAGTGACATGAAAAGTATTAAATTTTTTTACCAACATAGGTAGCCAAAATCCACGTTCCAAAGATGATCAATTGCCTACATACAAGTAGGATATTTGATTCATAAATTCAGAATTTTATATTTGAACAATTTTATTTAACAATAATGTGATGCTTACTTGAAGATGAATCTGTTACAATATTTGTCATAGGCCAAGCTATTGTAGAGCCAATAGCATCTTTAATGCATTCAAACTCAGTCGTTGGTCTCCATAAACTTGCAGCCGGAACTATTGCAATGTCAACCCAAAGTCTAGCCGCACCCTCTCCTAATGGGACGAAATGTACCATTATTTTTGGTTCGGTGGAAGCCATGCATCCCTCGGTAACTATATTTCCCAATTAACCAACTTACATTTATTCGATGTAGAATTTGCAACCTATCAAGTAACAATAATAATTGATTATATAAACTACTTGAAACACATTATCTTGCGAACGAAGCAAAACTAATATTTGAACTACAAATGATATATTACCATAGGAATTGATACCAGGTTCGTGAAAGAACTGAAAGATGCTTGAGTGCTTACTTTCTCAGTAACTACTTTAGATTTTAGCCAAGATACTTTTTTACCAAATGCTTCTGCAACATATCTCATATTAGTTGTCTTCCATAAAAAAGCCTTCATTTTTTTGGCTTATCTATCAACACTAGCTTGGTGGATGGTCCAAGAGGTATACCATAAACAATTTTTTTGGATCACTATCATAGATTCGTCCTTCCACAACTATTTCTTTGCTTCCCATCCAATCGTATATCTTGCATTTATTATCTTCGCTTCCATTCTAAAAAATAATATTTGATCAATAAACGAAATTACAATAAGGTAATATAAGTTTTTAATATCTTGGCCCGGAATACTGCATATTATTTCTGGGGCAATTGTCAGCAAATAGGTTTTTCCACATGTTCAAGATTTGCAAGTTGCATTTACGATTCATTTAAAAATTTAAAATGCAAGTGAATTTAATTCACACCAGAGCTCAGTTATTGTTGGAAGGCACGTGCATCACCAAGCATACAAAGAGTTGGAAGCAAAATATTCCAATGGGTCAGTTATTTCAATTCCTTGATATAACTACACATCACAATTTCAAATTTCACCATGTCCCCTATTTTTAATTTTTACTTAGATTTCATATCAAAAAAATAGTAGCCTGATGTACTACCATGGTTCTATATATGATGCTCTAAGTTGATGAAGGAATGTAAGCAATCTTACTTTAAAGTACTCTCACTATACACTATATTCTGTTATTATAGAAGGGTAATTCCTAAACCAGACTTTTGGGGTAGTTATAGACTCTCTCTAACCCTCATTGAATTTTGGCAAGGGCAAACTTCTCACCTACATGACAGCTTAGCTCCATATGTAGACCCTTAAACTAAATAGTAATTGTTTTATATCATAGCCTTTCATATTTATTTTGCTGCTATAGGCTGAAATACAGTATCAAAGATAACAATGGAAGCCATGAATGGATCATAGAAAGACTGGCCCCATGACTAGTGCCTGCTCTCTCTTCCTTATAGCAAAGCAAGTAATACCGAGACTGATTATATGATGTGCATTTAAGTGTTCAATGAATTTCAAGATCTAAGGGCTATTGTAATCTTTTAATAATGTGATAGGTTAAAGGAGCTTTACAGTATTGTTGTATGAGGAGGCAAAATCCTAATGCTAAATATTAAAAATATGATTTATTCACCCTGCAAATGTAACATGTAAGAATATGATTATTCACCCTGCGAATGATGCATTAGCGAAATAGCAGGTGCTTATATCACAAAGATTACAAAATTGTATTATTTTTCTTTTATAGCTACAATAGAACCTAAATTAAAATGTTACCACAATGTCTTCTTTCTCGTTTTCTATCATGTACATGATTACTCTATCAGTTGGCCATGCTACTATCATACTCTTAGCTTTTCCAACACATGTCATTGCAGTCACGGTACTCCACAAATAAGCATCTGTTATCTTAGGAAATTCTATCAAAATTTTCATAGCATTCTGTCCTAAAGGAACTTGATGTACAAGCTCATTCGGATCACTTGATATAACTTTTCTTTCGACAACTGTTTCATCACACCCATTACAATCCAATAAATTACATTTTCAAGCATTTCTCCGAAATACCCTATGATTAATAAAAAACTTAAAATTATTTTAAAAACAAAAAAAAATGTTGCAATGTAACTTAAAGTTACCATTTTTGAATGTGCTTGCATTAGTCCGATTTTATATACCATAATAAATTAGAAAATAAGTTAGCGATTTACAACACAAACCTATCTAAATAATAATATGTGATATCATATAATGAACAAACTACTGATATTTACCAGATTGTTCACAAACATGCGAATTGTCTGCTTCAATTCCAAAATAGTAATCTAATAGTCAATTAGTTTCTTATCATTAGCCTGTAATAAAATGAACTTGGTGAGAGTTTTTCCTCTTCCCATTGCTCTTAAACACCCTGGTTTATCTTTCCTAGCACATATGAAAAAGCATCATTGCTTGGTAAACTAGATTATGGTTCACTTTCACGACATTTTATCTTCTCCTGTAATAAAAATATGCAGATATTTACACTGAGAATGCACAGTTTTTGAAAAGTTAAATAAATGAAAATAATGTTTAATGTGACAATAAGTAATCAAAAACTCTTACAACAACATCTGTAATATCCTTTTTAGCTGGTTCACCATTTTTTCGAATGCGAGATTTAACCCAAACTTGAGATCTACAGATGGAAGAAGGAACCTCGCTCTGCATTTTTTGCATTAAAAAGAAGATTAAATTTATGATGTATTTAACATTGATTAAAACTGAATATATGAAACAAGCTAACTCATACAATTTGAATTCCAAGAATTTCTCACCATTTCTTCAGTTAGTCGAGCCATTCCTTTGCAGCTGCATGTATGTGGCATTTGTTTCTGTTTCATATCTTTGTATTTCTCACTTCGTGTCTAAAAAAATGTCATTCTAAATGTTAAATCATTATAGTGCACAGTTCCAACTTATAGCATTGGAAAATAAAAATTCAATATCGCATGCTTTAAGTGCTCTATGTATGTAGAACATATTGTATTATTCCATGTCTATATTATATTGTATCTTCAAATGGAAACACTTAATTATAGACTAATACAATAGGTGCATATGCACACACACATTCATATTAATGGGTCTGCTAATGATAGCTCTAAAGATAACCTAATTCAATCAAAAGGGAAAATTGTGGAAAATAATATGCAGCAACACATGAACTACCAAATGCCCTAGACTTCGCAATTTCCATACACCAATAACAGTTACCATATAGAGAATAATATGCAATAGCAGGCAATGGGAATAATGGGTATGTAGTTTCAGCAAGGTATGCAAATGAACAACAACCAAGGATGTAACACCCTGAATTTTTGAATAATCGAATTAACTAAATTAAAGAATAATTAATTTCAGGCGTGAGAATTAAGGGAAACGGGTTGCGCCATTGTGTTCGTCCCAGAATTCTGGTTGAGATAGAGTCCGAGTTTGCATGAATTGGACTTCGTATGAAGAAGTTATGGCGATCATAATTTTCATAAAATTCAAAACAGATTTTAAATTTCAAAAATTCAGAGTCAGGACAGGATAGGCGGGAAAATTCCCGCCAGGGCCAGGTCGACCATAGTGTCGACCTGGGGGTCGACCTATCCTTACCAGGTCGACCATTGTGTCGACCTGGGGGTCAACCTAGGTGTCGACCTGCCCCCCTCACGGGCAGATTTGAATGATGACATGTTTGTGACTAGATGCTGACTCATTAGGTTTTTTGAACTGCTATGGTTGGCTGGGATTAATTCTGGATTGATCGGACGGCTTAAACTAATCCTGAACTCTATAAAAACACCTATAGACCCAAACCCTAAAATCAAAATAAAATTGGATTCGTGGCCTCCATGTCGTCAACATGCAACTCAGAATAGCCGCCGCCCATTAGAGAGGAAGGAAGCAAATCAAATTCAATCCTTTTCAACTCTAACAACGAATCTTCATCAAAGGAGCGCTAATTCAACTCCAGAAATCAAAATTCAGAACTCAAGACTGCTTTTGAGTTGTGAGTTCGATAGTTTTAATAAGATAATTAATAAATGAATTGGATTGAGTTATAATGCGGATAATTTGGATGTGATATGAATTGTTGATTTCATGTTGTAATTATGTTGTAGAATTATGTTGTAATTTCTATGATATTATGTTATGATGCTATCATCTACGATGTAAAGTTATGATGCTATCACCCATGTAATAATCCTATGATTGGTTTATGTCTAGTTGAATTATCATGTTTCTTATGCTAGTTTGTTATATTGATTCATATGATAAATCATATGTAGGAAAGTTTAGATGTTGATTCAAACATGAACCATATACAAGTTTGGGTAGAATTATATGTGACCTTACATGGCTTTGGCACCTAGTTTATGTGAGAATTTAATCGAAAGTTGGGCTATGACATATGCTAAATTCTACATGATACTTTACATGTCTACACCATTGTTGCGATGTATGAATCACATATGTAAGTTTTTGAGTTGGATATGAATCATGTTATGCAAGTTTAGGATTATTACCTATGCAAATATAAAACTATGACATATGTTATTTATGCTAGTTTGTGGCCATTATCTCATCAAGTTCACACCTTTAGATTTTGATCCATGACACATGTTATTTATGCAAATTGTAATTTTGGCCTATGCAAGTTTTAGATGTAGAACATCATTCACATATGAAAGTTCACCTCTATGTTAGATTTGTGATGTTTTCTTTTATTTTATGAGTTAGACTATTCGAGTCTAACGTATATTTTTACGTTAAATGAACAAACGTACTACGTGGGGAAAAAGGGGATAATATTAAAAATATTTAATTGGCATAAATGCCTTAATAGGCATAAAATATAATTGTGGTGAGAATTGGTATGATTTTACATACCATAAATGGATGGACATAATTGAGTCAATTATGGACATCGTTAATTGATTGATAATTTGAATAGGGAAAGTAATTCAAATTTGGGGAATGATTAATTAGGAGTAATTAATCATCTAAGACACGAGGTTAGGCTCTTTTGTGGTGTAAGACTGCCCGGACCCGCCCGACAAATCCAGCTTCCACAAATGTCAGTCTAATGTGAGAGGTCTTAGGCACAAAATAAATACATAACAGTTGTAAAGACATGAGGTTAGACTCTTTTGTGGTGTAAGACTGCCCGGACCCGCCCGGCAAATCCAGCTGCCACAAATGTCCGTATAATGTGAGAGGTGTTTATGAGGTTACGGTCTTAATGAATTAAGAAACACTTAACCAGATAAGCATGTAGTGGGACATGAGGGGGTTAAGTGGGTGCCTTGGGTGGCATGTGGAATCTAGTGGGTGCCTTGGGTGGCATTTGGAAATACGATTAGAAACACTTAACCAAAATTGAAACATGTAATTGAAACATGAATAAGAAGTGGGTTAAGTGGGATGTACTAGAGGGGACCAAGCTTAGGTGGATAGCTTGTGTCAAGTAATGGGGGCCCGTTTCAACCAGTAACCCATACGTATCTTCGTGGGCTCGACCCAAGTCGAGGACGGGACACGCATACTGGGCTTGACTGTAAGAGGCCAAACCGGGTTAGCAGTGGCAATGCAAGTCCAACGGGTTCATATGCGTGTGTGGACCCGGGCTGGTAGGTAAGACGTTGTTGCATCGTGTAGGTATAAGCCGTGCATTCTTAGTGGTATCGGTTTGCCACTTTGGGGAGTGATACACCCCACTATGGGTCCAACACGGGTATCTACGAGTTAGGGAGCCGATTGCTTAGGGGTAGTGGGTACACCTAGTGGAGATAGGGGTAGACGACACCTATGAAGGTAGCTATGGGTGCATGAAACTACCAATATCATTATTAAGTCTGTAGGCGGGATCAACCTTAAGGTGACTAGTGGTGGTGCAGTATACTAGTGGCGGTGTAGTATAGCAATTATCCTATAGTGTTGGTGTAGTTTAGTAAATTTATCTTAGTGGGTTAGGTGCGCTTTAACGATATCGTTGTTCATCTTGTTTCCTTGTTTACTCTGTCATACTCAATGGTTCATGATCATTTCCTTATTTTCCAACTTATGCCTTAGCCTAGTTACTTTGTTAGTTATATTGTTAGAATTATCGCACTCGCCAGACTTTATGTCTGACCCCCCTTTTTTCATCTCTTTCCTTTCCCCCCAGGTGCTTAGGTTGGAACTAGCACCAGTGGAGCTTGATTTTGGACTGCTTTTAGAAGATTTCTTGGACCGCTGAAGTAAAGTTCAGCTTCTCTTTATTTATGGCTATTTTAATGTTGGGGATTATGTATTTCAGTTTATGTACTTGGTTTTATCAAGATGGATATGATGTACTTGACTTTGGTTTATGGTTTTGATGATGTAATCAAACATATGGGTTTATCCGCTGCAATGAAATAAAGTTTTAATTTTTCAAGTACTGCTTTATATTTGTCTTGTTATGATTTTCTGTTCTATACTTAAAATGCTCCATGGAAGTTAATGCATTCCCTTTGTGAGTGACATTAATGGACGTGGGGTGTTACACGTGGTATCAGAGCTGAAGCTTACCAGAACAGATATGAATTTTCGAAAAACTATTTTTCAAAGCAATTTTTATAAAGAAGTACTTTCAAAAGTATGATTTAAGGAAAGTATTTTCAAGAGAAAAGTATATTTTAGAAAGCATAACCCCAAGAGCCATATATCTTTCCTTCAGTCCTTTTTGTATTGAATCTTTCCTTTTTCATTTCAACATGTCTGAAGCATCTGAGATACCAGAGGGCGTTCACGTGCCCAGTTGGTTTCGTCAATATCTTGAGGCTAAGGCCGCCGCCGCAGGTCCAGCAAATCCTCCTCCTCCTCCTCCTCCTCGTGTCGATAATCTCGCCAAGATATGTAAGGACTTTAGAGCAATGGGTGGAAAACCTTTTCACGGGACAGAGACATTTGTTGAAGCTCGTAACTGGCTAAAGGAGGTGGAAGAATTGTTTAGAATCTTTGAAGTGGATGATGGAAGGAAAGTCCAGCTAGCTGCGTGGCTAATAAAGGATGAGGCCTCATTTTGGTGGGAGGTCACTAATGGGGGACGTCCAGTCGATACGTGGCCATATTTTAGGCAAAGGTTTGAGGCGAAGGTTCTCTCATGGGCTGAAGAGAATCTATACATAGAAAGGTTTTTGTCATTGAAGCAAGGGAATCTATCGGTGAAAGAGTACGTTAACAAATTCAACCAATTGACAGTCTGGATTAGACTTGGTGAACACTTCAGAAAAGAAGGCCCTAAGATTTGTTAAGGGTTTAAACGAGCCGCTTCATGGGTTAGTTATGACCCACATTCCCATAGGGGCTACCTTTGAGAGGTTAGTTGACATGGCTCTCATGCATGAAGAAGAGAAGGGCGCCAATGCTAATAAGGCACCCGAGAAGAAAGGGGATCAAAAGAAGCCGCAACAGCAACAACAGAACAAGAAAGGTGGCAAAGACAACAATGCTAAGGGGAAGAAGAAATGCTTTAACTATGGGAAACCCGGCCATCTAAGCAAATACTATAGGAAGAAAAAGAAGACTGGTTGTTTCCATTGTGGCGAAGCGGGACATCTTATTAAGGACTGCCCAAAGAAAGGGCAGAGGGCAGGGTCTAACTCAGGAGGACAGGTGCAAGCTCTTATGGCACCAAGGCAGGCAAGGGGACAAGTTCAGGCTCTCGTGGTCCCACCGCTGTAAGAATGAGGTAGAGCAATTTCCGTTGAAAGTTTATTTTTTCTGTTTGACCATCCTGTCCGTACTTTATTCGATTCTGGCGCATCGCATTCGTTTATTTCTACATCATTAGTTGAAACACTGCACCTTGATATTAGTCTAGTTACTGATCCTTTAGTAGTCTCAAATCCTATTGGTGGTTCGGCTCATCTTTCTTTGATTTGTCGGGATTTGAGAGTGTTTATCTTGGGCGTTGAGTTTGAGTGCAACGCTTTTGTTCTTGGCTTCATGGGCTACGGCTTGATTCTAGGTATGGATTGGCTCACTAGATATGGGGCCATCCTAAATTGTGAAAGAAGGGTAGTTAGATTGTTGACTCGTTATGGAAGGACCCTTGATATTTTTTGTGACCCTAGAGGTCCAGTAATGCTTAGTTACCTAGAATCCCTTGATGCATCCGATGATGATTTACAATCTGTTCCCATAGTCCGTGGATATGCTGATGTCTTCGATGAGGTGAGGGGTTTACCCCCAAAACGTGAGATAGAATTTCGTATATATCTAGTAGATAATGCAAAGCCAGTTTCATTGCCAGTGCGCCACATGGCTCCTAGAGAGAGAAGAGAACTCAGTAAGCAAGTGAAAAATTGCTTGAGAAGGGGTTCATCAGACGTAGTATATCGGAGTGGGGTGCTCCAGTAGTGTTTGCCGCGAAGGCGGATAGGTCCCTTAGACTTTGTGTGGACTATAGAGAACTTAATAAGCTTACTAAGAAGAATAAACACCCACTGCCAAGGATTGACGATCTTTTCGATCAGTTAGTTGGTGCCTCAGTGTTTTCGCAGTTGGACTTAGCCACTGGTTTCCATCAGTCGAAAGTGGCTGAGGATAGCATGGACAAGACTGCCTTTAGGACTCCAGATGGTTTCTTCGAGTGGCTGGTGATGCCCTTCGGTTTGACAAACGCCCCCGCATACTTTGTTGATTTGATGAGTAGGGTGTTTAGGGAGTACCTTAATAGATTCGTGGTAGTCTTTGTAGATGACATCTTGATCTTTTATAAAAGTGAAGAAGATCATGCCCTACATCTTAGGGAAGTGTTGGAGACTCTTCGAGCGTATAGCCTTAAAGCTAATTTTTCTAAATGTCACTTTTTGAGAAAAGAAGTGCGATTCTTAGGGCACGTGATTTCCAAAGAAGGGATAGCCGTGGATCCCGCGAAGGTAGTGGCCATCCAAGATTGGAAGGTTCCTAAAAATGCTACCGAGGTGAGAAGTTTCTTAGGGTTGGCTGGCTACTATAGGAAGTTTATCAAAGACTTCGCAAAAATATCAGCTCCATTAACACGCTTGACGAAGAAGAACCTAGTTTTCATGTGGGACGTAGATTGTGATGATGCATTCCAACGTTTAAAGAGAGCTTTGACCACACCCCCAGTCTTAGTATTGCCAGATGGGAGTAAGCCATTTACCGTTTATACAGACGCTTGTGGGACATGACTAGGCGCAGTCTTAATGCAAGAGGGAAGGGTAATAGCCTATGGTAGAAGGCAGTTGAGAGTGCATGAAAGAAATTACCCTACACATGACCTAGAGTTGGCCGCTATTGTTTTCGCGCTTAAGTTTTGGCGTCATTATCTTCTTGGCGAGAAATTCGAATTGTTCACTGACCACTAATCGCTAAAATACTTATTCTCTCAGAAGGACTTGAACTTAAGGCAGCAAAGGTGGATGGAGTTCTTAGCATCCTACGACTTCGAGATAGCATATACCCCTGGCAAGGGTAACGTGGTGGCGGATGCCTTAAGTAGAAAAAGATTATCCTTGAGTCCGTTGTTTGTTGAGCGACGAAGTTTAGAGTTCATCTCTACGTTTGACTTTACACCTTCCATTGACTTCGTACCTGGTTTGCTAGCATCCTTAGAGGTCAGACCTACGCTTTTGGGACGTATTGGCGAGGCACAGCGAAACGACCGATGGTTGGTTGAGTTAGTAGAAAAGCTCAAAGGAGGGGAGTCATCGAGCCATCTCCGTAGGTATACCCTAGATGATAAAGGTTGGTTGCGTAGGGACGGTAGACTTTGTGTACCACGGGACGAGAATATGAAGAAGGCTATTCTTGATGATGCCCATCGTTCGAAGATGACCATTCATCCCGACGGGGACAAGATGTACATGGACATGAGACAGGTTTACTTTTGGGCCGGCATGAAGGAAGATGTGGCTGAGTATGTCGCTAGATGCTTGGTGTGCCAACAAGTAAAAGCGGAGCAAAAGAAGCCCGGTGGATTGCTTCACCTATTGGAGGTCCCACAATGGAAGTGGGAAAGCGTCTCGATGGATTTTGTTGACGAATTACCAAGATCGAGGAAGGGTAATACGGGGATTTGGGTCGTGGTAGTCAGACATACTAAGAGCACCCATTTCATTCTCGTGAAGAGTAAGAGGACTGCTTCATGGTTAGCCTCCGTATACATTCGAGATATAGTTCGTTTGCACGGTGTCTATAATGACCCGCATTCTACACATCGGAGGATCGTAGAATATTTATTTCTTTCCCGTATGAAGTTGTATGGTCATGTAACTTTGGGAAACATCTATTAGAGTCATTTCCCATGTTCATGATTTTTTTTGTCGATTTTTAAATGACCATTTTGCCCCTAGTTGGTACTGTTTTGGCCATAACTTTTGACTAGAAAGGAATTTTGACCTGATACCATTTCCATTAGATTCGTTTGATGGTTTACCTTTCCGTAGAGTGGTCATAATAGCCAAACGGACTTACCGTTTGGGAGATATGGCTGAAATAAGGTTTGGAGGGTGAAAAACTGCTTAACCGGGCCAAATCGGGTGATTAATGAGTAGGCCCATAACCCATTTCGGGATTAGGGTTATGGGGAGGCTGAAATGAGATAGAGGATCATTCCATTTCAGTTTTCTAGCCTCCACTTATCACCAAGGAACCCTAAAAATGGCCTCCAACCTCTAAATCACCTTTTGGTCAAGGATTTGGCTTAACAACCTCTAATCAAGGAAGATCTACACCAAAGCAACATTGGAGCTGCTGTTTAGCATTGGGATACGCATCAAATCAGAGATTTATTTCAGATCTTAGTTTATTTGTGGCTAAGGTGAGTGATTTGCATAGTTTTACACTAATTATGGCTAATTAGGGGTGATTAGTGTTAATTAGCGAATTTAAACATGATAAAATTCGGGGAAAATGTTCATAAATTCTTAAATGATGTTTTAGACCTCTGATATGAATTTGGGTTAATTTGGTTAAGTTTTGCTAATCCTATCATTAGTTTCACCTAAACATGCTTAAGGGGAAATGTGGGATTTTGGGTATGTTTGATCCATTTTAACCTATCATATTGATGTTTTGATGTTTGTGGTTGACTATGTATGTTGCTATGACTGTATGAAATGCTTTGTGATTGATTTCAATAGTTAGAATGGTCGAAAACGTCGTCGAATGACGTAAACACTTACTGGAACAGTTTCAGAAAACAGTGCAGGTTTCGGATCGGATCGGATATGGGGCTCGGTCAGATATGTTGAACTGAGCAAGGAATTCGATCGGATCGGAACCCAACACTTGGGAAAAGTGGCAAAAAGGAAGGCCACGCTAGCTGAACTGGGATCGGATCGGATTAGGGAGTAGGGATCGGAGCGGATAGAGGAGGATGGATCGGATCGAAGCACGTAAAGGATGAGGAGGCGGATCAGAGCGGAAGCATGAACTGGAGGGGGAGTGGCACCCGACCCGAACCGAGGAGAAATGCCCGACCCGAATAGATGGAGGACACCCGACCCGAACCGCACCAGAAGAAGACCCGACCCGAACAGATGGAGGATACCCGACCCGAACCGATGACTTGAGGAGGAACCCGACCCGACCCAGTATTGACTAATAACCCGAGATGCAAAGGTAGTCCGATATGGGAAGTTAGAGCTCAGGATCCAGTAGGGAACCGATGAGTTCACTTCATGGTTGGATTTTGCTGCGGGGCATGTGCTAAGGAGTTGTCGACGTTCATAACTTCGATTCACCACGAAAAAGGAATGATGGCTACTTATCAGTGCAGTAGGGTCATTATGACCTGAGGGGCAAGGTGATGGTAGCAAGACTACGTTATCAGTGCAATAGGGTCATTATGACCTGAGGGGCAAGGTGATGCGTAGTAAGACTATGAGCCAGTGCAGTGGGGTTCTTGTGACTCCTTGGGGGCAAAGTGGACATAGCGAAAGATTTGTGGCTACGTTATCAGTGCAGTGAAGCCATTTATGACTTCATGGGGCAAAGTGATCATAGCAAGGTATGTTGGGTGATCGAAGTGGTGAATATCGTATACTTTACGCACTGAGTGAGAGATGTGAGGATGGATGCTATGTTTGATTGTTTGCCATCATTATGACATGCACACCTCCCCCACCTCCGTATCTTTACACCGTTTGATATGGTACCTTAGAGTGTTGTACAGTATGTAGTGCTAACTTTGGTTGCAGGTCCAGGTATGTTTTAGTCTACCTGTTATTGTTCACTTTAGATGCTTATCGCTCATACCAGGCTTTATGTCTGACCCAGAGTTTTATGTCTCCTCTTATTACTCTGGGTGCTCACACGAGCAGACTAGAGACAGGTTAGCTGGTGGTGCGCGGGTAGCTGATTTGGAGGCGGGCAGGAGGCTTCCACGTATGATATATATATACACATTCTCCCTGTGTCGTTGGTGGTCGCTACTTGGGCATTAGTAGTGTACCTCCTTTATCTTACTTTTGCTTTGAGACAGTTTGAAAGTTGTAATAAGCTGTATTTTGGATTTCCGCTGCTATGATGTTTAGTTCCGATTTTCAGCTTATGCACTGTCTCACCTGTTTTATGTCAAGTATGTTATTATTATATTTTATTCTATGCGCTGTGAGACATGCTACAGGTTCTTTGTATGTTCATTTCCTTCTTCCTTTTCCTTCTGACGACCCGTTCCGTGCTAACTGGACATGTGTACAACGCACCTTTGGAGTAAATGTCGGTTGGTGCGGGGCGGGCCATCACACTTGGTATTAGAGCTCTAGGTTGCGTAGTTAACCTAGGGAAAAACACTAGGGAGAGATAGTACGTATATGAGAGCGCATATTTGTGATTACTTTAGTTTTCAAAAGCTATGTGTATATATATATATATATACTATTAGTAGTATAAGAATGAAGTCGCACTGCACTAGCACCACTATGGGGTCGTTAATCGTGTCCCTTTTTCAGATTGACGATGAGCCGAGACACGAGGGGTGCTGGTAGAGGGACCAACCAAGGGAATGCCGCTGACATGAGGGCAATGTTTACTAACCTCATAAGAGACATGCTTAGAGAAGTGCAAGGGGCAGTTCCAATCCCGGAGTTGGTGTTGGCCCAGTAGTGCAGGCGCCTAGGGTCGATTTCACCAAGTTGTGCAAGGATTACACTAATCTTGGTGGGAAGCCGTTCCACGGAACGGAGTCGGCCACAGATGTTCAAGATTGGATGGATAGCTGTGATCGTATCTTCGATGACTTGGGTCTTGAGGATGCGATGAAGAGAAGGCTAGCGTCTCGTCAGCTGTAAGGGCGAGCGATGAATTGGTGGAATGCCATTAGAACAGCTACTCCAGAGGACCAGGTTACTTGGGATCAGTTCAAGGCTCACTTTAGCGAGAAGTTCATTCCAGCTGCCCAGAAGTCAGTATTGTTTAAAAGGTTCTTGGAACTCAAGCAGAACGGAAGGGCAGTTTCTGACTATATTGCTGAGTTCGACACTTTGTCGAAGTATGGACTGTCTCTCATTGATACTCCTGAAAAGAAGAATGAGAAGTTCATTACTGGTTTGGATGGATACTTGGGGGAAAGGCTTATCAACCACATCGATGAGACTTTTGAATCGATCGTGGGAAAAGCTTTGAGATCAGAGAGCCTTTACCCTAAGTCAAAGACTGAGGCTGCATTTGCAGAAGGGCCAAAGCCGCAAGCAGGCGGTGGAGGCAAGAGTAACTCTCAGAATAAGAGGAAGCAGGACCAATCTAAAGGTGGCCAGAAAAATAGCAAGAAGGATGTTGAGTGCTTCAGCTGTGGTAAGAAGGGCCATTATGCTAAAGAATGTCGGGCCAAGCCAGCGGATAAGGAGTGCTTCAACTATGGTCAAGTGGGACATTTCAAGGATAAGTGTCCGCAACCTCTTAAGGAGAAGCAGATTGTGAAAGCATATGCTATTGATGTTGTTCCTTCTTCGTCGAATGCCCCAACTGCGGCGGAGAAAGGAAAGAATGTTGTTATTCAAGGTATGCTTTCTATTTATGATGTACCGGTTCGAGTTTTGTTTGATACCGGGGCTTCTCGTTCCTTCATATCTAGTGATCTGGTAGATAGGTTGGGACTGGAACCCGAGATAGTCGATAGACCATTGGTTGTGACGAACCCGATTGGTGGTTCGACTAGCCTTAGTATGATTTGCAGGAATTTGGTCTTATCGAGTCATGGATGTATGTTTGTATGTGATTGCTTTGTTTTGGGCTTTACTGGGTATGGCATTATATTGGGAGTCGATTGGCTCCAAAGATACGGGGTGGTGGTAGACAGTGAGGGCTTTTTGGTGACAGTGAGGGCGGATGATGGGCGGAGGGTAGTGTTTGGTAGTTCACCTAGTGATGGGGTTATGGCTAGTTTTGTAAATTCCCTTGACATCCCGCAGGATGAGTTGTCAGATGTGCCCGTGGTTGGCCAGTATCCGGACGTCTTCGAGGAGGTGACCAGGCTTCCACCACACCGAGAGATTGAGTTCCGTATTGATTTAGTGAAAGATGCCAGACCTATAGTGATGCCACTTCGTCGCATGGCACCAAGGGAGCAGAGAGAGCTCGGGGTGCAAGTCAACAATCTTTTGAAGAAGGGATTTATTAGAAGGAGTGTCTCCGAGTAGGGAGCACCAGTTGTGTTTGCCACTAAGGCAGATGGTTCCCTTCGTTTGTGTGTGGACTATCGCGAGTTGAATAAGGTGACGAGGAAGAATAAGTATCCTCTACCGCGGATAGATGATTTGTTTGATCAGCTGGAAGGAGCTAGGGTGTTCTCCCAGTTGGACCTCGCGATAGGATTTCATCAGCTTAGAGTAGCAGATGAGAGTGTTCCGAAAACGGCATTTAGGACGCCGTCTGGATTTTATGAGTGGTTGGCCATGCCATTTGGGTTGACCAATGCACCAGCCTACTTTGTAGATCTTATGAATCGAGTATTCAGAGATCAGTTGAATAAGTTTGTTCTTGTGTTCGTGGATGATATCCTTGTTTATTCAAGGACAGAGGAGGAACACAAGGGACACTTGAGGATAGTGATGGAGGTGTTGAGGAAACACCAATTGAAAGCGAAATTCTCTAAGTGTCATTTTTGGAGAAGGGAAGTGAGATTCTTGGGTCATATTGTTTCAGAGAGTGGTATTGCCGTGGACCCTGCGAAGGTGGCTACGGTACAAGATTGGCCTACGCCCAAGAATGCAACAGATGTAAGAAGTTTCTTGGGATTAGCTGGATATTATCGTAAGTTTATCCAGGACTTCTCCAAGATAGCAGCACCGTTGACTCAGTTGACTAAGAAGAATCAGTCCTTCATCTGGGACGGAGTGTGCGAGGATGCCTTCAAGAGTCTAAAGGAGAAGTTGACGCGTACGCCAGTGTTAGTCATTCCTAAAGGGAATGAAGAGATGACGGTATACACGGATGCTTGTGGTACCGGACTAGGTGCTGTATTGATGCAGAGAGGTAGGGTAGTAGCTTATGCTAGTCGACAGCTAAAGCCGCATGAGAAGAAGTATCCTACCCATGATTTGGAATTGGCAGCGATTGTGTTTGCGCTGAAGATGTGGAGACACTATCTCTTGGGAGAAAGATTTGAGTTGTTTACCGATCATAAATCGTTAAAGTATCTCTTCTCTCAGAAAGATCTGAATCTCCGTCAGCAGAGATGGTTAGAGTTCTTGGCTTTGTATGATTTTGATATTGCATACACCCCTGGGAAAGGTAATGCGGTAGCCGACGCCTTGAGTAGGAGACATGCCAGCTTAGGGGCAATGTTTCTTGAATGGAAGAAACTGGAGTATATCGCGGGGTTTGATTTCAGACCAAAGTGCGAATTGGATCCAGTCATGCTAGCTAGTTTGACGATCAGACCCACTTTGATAGAGTGGATTTGTTCTAGTCAAAGGGACGATCCTAACCTATTGGAAATCATCTCCAAGTTAGAGATGGGTATCGATGAGGAGATGAATGTGTATGGGCTTGATCGAGATGGATGGCTTCGATAGAATGGAAGACTAGTTGTGCCCAACGTAAATGGTTTGATAGATGAAGTGCTTAGAGAATGTCATCACTCAAAACTAACCATACATCCCGGTGGTAATAAGATGTATCGAGACATGAAGCAAACCTACTACTGCGAAGGGATGAAAAGAGACGTTGGGAAGTTTATATCCAAATGCATGAATTGCCAGCTAGTTAAAGCCGAGCAAAGGAAGCCTAGTGGGTTATTGCAACCATTAGAAATTCCCGAATGGAAATGGGAGCAAGTCTCGATGGATTTCATCGATGGTTTACCAAGGACTAGATCGGGATATGATAGCATTTGGGTAATTGTGGATCGATTGACTAAAAGTGCAAGGTTTATACCAGTCAAATCGACTAGAACGGCAACCAAGTTGGCAGAATTGTATATGAAGTGGGTAGTGAGATTTCATGGAGTACCCAAAAGAATTGTGAGTGACCGAGACCCGTTGTTCACTAGTGGGTTTTGGAAGAGCTTACAAGAGGCTCTAGGGTCAGGATTACATCTCAGTACCGCATATCACCCTCAGACCGATGGTCATACGGGGAGGGTGAATCATATATTGGAAGATCTCTTAAGAGCGTGTATATTGGATTTTGGTGGATCATGGGATGACCATTTGCATCTAGTAGAGTTTGCATATAATAATAGCTACCAATCCAGTATCGGTATGGCTCCATATGAAGCTTTGTACGGAAGACCGTGCAACTCACCATCATGTTGGATAGAGACTGGCGAGAAGTTTGTGCTTGGACCAGATGTGGTGAGAGAAACTTCAGATAAGATTAAGATCATTCAACAACGAATGAAAGCTGCCCAAGATAGGCAGAAGAGCTATGCTGATAAGAGGAGAAGAGACTTGAAATTCTCCGTTGGTGACTTGGTGTTTGTCAAGATCTCTCCGTTGAAGAGCGTGATACGATTTGGCAGGAGAGGCAAGTTGGCACCAAGATTTGTTGGCCCATTCCCTGTTCTTGAACTAGTCGGGAATTTGGCATATAGAGTTGGCTTACCAGAGAAAATGGCGGGAGTTCACAATGTATTTCATGTTTCCCAACTAAGGAAGTTCGTTCATGACTCAGATATGACTATTTCACCTGATCAGTTAGAGGACTTCGAAGTAGAACCCGAGGCGGTTGGGAACCGCAAGCCGATTCGTATTGTGGGGCACGATACGAAGCAACTTCGAAGGAAGGTGGCGAGGCTAGTCAAGGTTCAGTGGGGCGAGGACGAGAATGATTGTACTTGGGAGACAGAGGAGAGCATTAGGAAGACATATCCAGAACTCTTTGCCTAGTAAGATTTACTTTGCGATTTAGTTATTCCGCATGCTAGGATAGACTTATTTTACTTGTTTTGCATGTTTGATGGTTGTTTTATGGTTGATAGGCATGCGGGACCTTTGTGTGTGTTTGGATTAGGGAATTTCGGGGGCGAAATTTCTTAAGGGGGGGAGAGTGTAATGACCCGCATTCTACGCATCGGAAGATCGTAGAATATTTATTTCTTTCCCGTATGAAGTTGTATGGTCTTGTAACTTTGGAAAACATCTATTAGAGTCATTTCCCATGTTCATGATTTTTTTGTCGATTTTTAAATGACCATTTTGCCCCTAGTTGGTACTGTTTTGGCCATAACTTTTGACTGAAAAGGAATTTTGACCTGAAACCACTTCCATTAGATTCGTTTGATGGTTTACCTTTCCGTAGAGTGGTCATAATAGCCAAACGGACTTACCGTTTGGGAGATATGGCTGAAATAAGGTTTGGAGGGTGAAAAACTGCTTAACCGGGCCAAATCGGGTGATTAGTGAGTAGGCCCATAACCCATTTCGGGATTAGGGTTATGGAGAGGCTGAAATGAGATAGAGGATCATTCCATTTCAGTTTTCTAGCCTCCACTTATCACCAAGGAACCCTAAAAATGGTCTCCAACCTCTAAATCACCTCCAAATCACCTTTTGGTCAAGGATTTGGCTTAACAACCTCTAATCAAGGAAGATCTACACCAAACCAACATTGGAGCTGCTGTTTAGCATTGGGATTCACATCAAATCAGAGATTTATTTCAGATCTTAGTTTATTTGTGGCTAAGGTGAGTGATTTGCATAGTTTTACACTAATTATGGCTAATTAAGGGTGATTAGTGTTAATTAGCGAATTTAAACATGATAAAATTCGGGAAAAATGTTCATAAATTCTTAAATGATGTTTTAGACCTCTGATATGAATTTGGGTTAATTTGGTTAAATTTTGCTAATCCTATCATTAGTTTCACCTAAACATGCTTAAGGGGAAATGTGGGATTTTGGGTATGTTTGATCCATTTTAACCTATCATATTGATGTTTTGATGTTTGTGGTTGACTATGTATGTTGCTATGACTGTATGAAATGCTTTGTGATTGATTTCAATAGTTAGAATGGTCGAAAACGCCGTCGAATGGCGTAAACACTTGCTGGAACAGTTTCAGAAAATAGTGCAGGTTTCTGATCGGATCGGATATGGGGCTCGGATCGGATATGTTGAACTGAGCAAGGAATTTGATCGGATCGGAACCCAACACTTGGGAAAAGTGGCAAAAAGGAAGGCCACGCTAGCTGAACTGGGATCGGATCTGATTAGGGAGTAGGGATCGGAGCGGATAGAGGAGGATGGATCGGATCGAAGCACGTAAAGGATGAGGAGGCGGATCAGAGCGGAAGCATGAACTGGAGGGGGAGTGGCACCCGACCCGAACCAAGGAGAAACGCCCGACCCAAACAGATGGAGGACACCCGACCCGAACCGCACCAGAAGATGACCCGACCCGAACAGATGGAGGATACCCGACCCGAACCGATGGCTTGAGGAGGAACCCGACCTGACCCAGTATTGACCAATAACCCGAGATGCAAAGGTAGTCCGATATGGGAAGTTAGAGCTCAGGATCCAGTAGGGAACCAATGAGTTCACTTCATGGTTGGACTTTGCTGCAGGATGTGTGCTAAGGAGTTGTCGACGTTCATAACTTCGATTCACCACGAAAAAGGAATGATGGCTACTTATCAGTGCAGTAGGGTCATTATGACCTGAGGGGCAAGGTGATGGTAGCAAGACTACGTTATCAGTGCAGTAGGGTCATTATGACCTAAGGGGCAAGGTGATGCGTAGTAAGACTATGATCCAGTGCAGTGGGGTTCTTGTGACTCCATGGGGGCAAAGTGGACATAGCGAAAAATTTGTTGCAACGTTATCAGTGCAGTGAAGCCATTTATGACTTCATGGGGCAAAGTGATCGTAGCAAGGTATGTTGGGTGATCGAAGTGGTGAATATCGTATACTTTACGCACTGAGTGAGAGATGTGAGGATGGATGCTATGTTTGATTGTTTGCCATCATTATGACATGCACACCACCCCCACCTCCGTATCTTTACACCGTTTGATATGGTACCTTAGACTGTTGTACAGTATGTAGTGCTAACTCTTTGGTTGCAGGTCCAGGTTCAGGTATGTTTTAGTCTACCTGTTATTGTTCACTTTAGATGCTTATCGCTCATACCAGGCTTTATATCTGACCCAGAGTTTTATGTCTCCTCTTATTACTCTGGGTGCTCACACGAGCAGAATAGAGACAGGTTAGCTGGTGGTGCGCGGGTAGCTGATTCGGAGGCGGGCAGGAGGCTTCCACGTATGATATATATATATATACACACATTCTCCCTGTGTCGTTGGTGGTCGCTACATGGGCATTAGTAGTGTACCTCCTATATCTTACTTTTGCTTTGAGACAGTTTGAAAGTTGTAATAAGCTGTATTTTGGATTTCCGCTGCTATGATGTTTAGTTCTGATTTTCAGCTTATGCACTGTCTCACCTGTTTTATGTCAAGTATGTTATTATTATATTTTATTCTATGCGCTGTGAGACATTCTACAGGTTCTTTGTATGTTCATTTCCTTCTTCCTTTTTCTTCTGACGACCCGTTCTGTGCTAACTGGACATATGTACAGCGCACCTTTGGAGTAAATGTCGGTTGGTGCGGGGCGGGCCGTCACAGTGTTCCTTCTAGCATAGTGAGCGACCGCGATCCCATCTTCACTAGCGAATTTTGGAAGAGCTTACAAGAGGCGGTTGGGACTCAATTATGTTTGAGCACCGCATATCATCCTCAGACGGACGACCAGACCGAGAGGGTGAATCGTATTCTAGAGGACCTATTGAGATTATGTGTCTTAGATTTCGGAGGTACATAGGAGGAACATCTTCCGTTGGTAGAGTTCGCATATAATAATAGCTTTCAGTCTAGCATTGGCATGACACCGTTCGAAGCTCTTTATGGACGGCCATGTCGTTCGCCTACATGTTGGTGGGAATCTACGGATAAGATCTTGCTTGGATCCGATATGATTAGAGAGACTTTGGAGAAGATCGATTTGATTCGAAGGAGGATGAAGACGGCGCAAGATAGACGGAAATCTTATGCGGACAAGAGGAGGTCAGATCTTGAGTTTGATGTTGGGGACATGGTCTTTGTCAATGTGTCTCCATTACGGAACGTCGTTCGCTTTGGATCCGTTGGGAAGTTAGCACCAAGGTTCGTAGGACCATTTCCTATTAAAGAAAGGATTGGGCAGATGGCGTATAGAATAGAGTTGCCCGAGAGACTTAGTGGTGTACACGACGTATTCCATGTATCACATTTGAGGAAGTGCTTGCACGAGACCGCGGAAGTGGTAGAGCCGAGCTTGCTTAGAGAGGTGGAGATTGAGCGTGATGCGACGATTCGACGAGCTCCTATGCGCATTCTTGGGTCGGGGATTAAGAAGTTAAGGAATCGAGAGGTCAAACTAGTCAAAGTGCAATGGGGAGATGATGAGAGCAACGCTACTTGGGAGACAGAAGCGAAGATGCGTTCATTATACCCTTTTCTTTTCGAGGGTATGTCTTTTAATTTCTCCTTTATTGCTTATCTTGTACTTATCTTATCTTTAGTGTGTCCTCTCGTTAGTATCTTTGACCTTTAGATAGGATAGTCCTATGGTTGAAACATGTGTTTGAGACATGTTATGTATGATGGATGCAAGTGGATGCAAGTGTTTGCTAGTGGTTGCTCGTGGATGCATATACACACACTTTAGGCACTAGATCGGTTCAGTCACTTCATATTGCATATTGCATATAAATGTGTGTACATATTTAAGTTAATGGTTGTACCATCATATGGATGTTGCATTTTGGTGAATGGTTGTGCACACATGTAGAAATAATATGTATCGATAAGGTTCTTTCAAATACATAATGAATGCATGGCACTATCATGGTTTGCATTAAGGAGGTCAACTGAATCAGTAGACCGCCTGATTTTACACTAGATAAGGAACATATACACACACTTCTTGCATATGTTCATACAACATTAGGAATTTATAAGGACAGTG
The DNA here is from genome assembly GCA_030737875.1 of Allium sativum. NCBI lineage: Eukaryota > Viridiplantae > Streptophyta > Magnoliopsida > Asparagales > Amaryllidaceae > Allium > Allium sativum. Next base: position 15,862,331 of record CM060927.1, on the reverse strand, counting down.
GATGCCCGTGTTTGATGGTTGAGTAGATGGTTGTTTGTATGTTAGGATATGCATTCTCCTTAACTTAGAGATTTCGGGGGCGAAATCCTTTAAGGAGGGGAGAATGTAACACCTCGGTTTTTTGAATAATCGAATTAACTAAACTAAAGAATAATTAATCTCAGGCATGAGAATTAAGGGAAACGGGTTGCGCCATTATGTTCGTCTCGGAATTCTGGTTGAGATAGATCCGAGTTTGCGTGAATTGGACTTCGTATGAAGAAGTTATGGCGATCGGAAGTTTCAGAAAATTCAAAACAAATTTTAAATTTCAAAAATTCAGAGTCAGACAGGCTAGGCGGGAAAATTCCCTCCAGGGCCAGGTCGACCATAGTGTCGACCTGGGGTTCGACCTACCCTGACCAGGTCGACCATAGTGTCGACCTGGGGTTCGACCTACCCTGACCAGGTCGACCATAGTGTCGACCTGGGTGCCGACCTGCCCCCCCCCCCCGGGGCAGATTTGAATGATGACCTGTTTGTGACTAGATGCTGACTCATTAGGGTTTCTGAACTGCTCTGGTTGGATGGGATTAATTCTGGGTTGATAGGACGGCTTAAACTAATCCTAAACTCTATAAAAACACCTATAGACCCAAACCCTAAAATCAAAATAAAATTGGATTCGTGGCCTCCATGCCGTCAACTTGTAACTCAGAATAGCCACCGCCCATTAGAGAGGAAGGAAGCAAATAAAATTCAATCCTTTTCAACTCTAACAACGAATCTTCATCAAAGGAGCGCTAATTCAACTCCAGAAATCAGAATTCAGAACTCAAGACTGCTTTTGAGTTGTGAGTTCAATAGTTTTAACAAGATAATTAATAAATGAATTGGATTGAGTTACAATGCTGATAATTTGGATGTGATATGAATTGTTGATTTCATATTGTAATTATGTTGTAAAATTATGTTGTAATTTCTATGATATTATGTTATGATGCTATCATCTACAATGTAAAGTTATGATGCTATCACCCATGTTATAATCCTATGATTGGCTTATGTCTAGTTGAATTATCATGTTTCTTATGCTAGTTTGTTATATTAATTCATATGATAAATCATATGTAGGAAAGTTTAGATGTTGATTCAAACATGAACCATATACAAGTTTGGGTAGAATTATATGTGACCTTACATGGCTATGGCACCTAGTTTATGTGAGAATTTAATTGAAAGTTAGGCTATGACATATGCTAAATTCTACATGATACTTTACATGTCTACACCATTGTTGCGATGTATGAATCACATATGTAAGTTTATGAGTTGGATATGAATCATGTTATGCAAGTTTAGGATTATTACCTACGCAAATATAGAACTATGACATATGTTATTTATGCATGTTTGTGGCCATTATCTCATCAAGTTCACACCTTTAGATTTGGATCCATGACACATGTTATTTATGCAAGTTGTAATTTTGGCCTACGCAAGTTTTAGATGTAGAACATCATTCACATATGAAAGTTCACCCCTATGTTAGATTTGTGATGTTTTATTTTATTTTATGAGTTAGACTATTCGAGTCTAACATATATTTTTACGTTAAACGAACAAACGTACTACGTGGGGAAAAAGGGGATAATATTAAAAATATTTAATTGGCATAAATGCCTTAAAAGGCATAAAATATAATTGTGGTGAAAATTGGTATGATTTTACGTACCATAAATGGATGGACATAATTGAGTCAATTATGGACATCGTTAATTGATTAATAATTTGAATAGGGAAAGTAATTCAAATTTGGGGAATGATTAATTAGGAGTAATTAATCGTCTAAGACACGAGTTAGGCTCTTTTGTGGTGTAAGACTGCCCGGACCCGCCCGGCAAATCCAGCTGCCACAAATGTCAGTCTAATGTGAGAGGTCTTAGGCACAAACTAAATACGTAACAGTTGTAAAGACATGAGGTTAGACTCTTTTGTGGTGTAAGACTGCCCGGACCCGCTCGGCAAATCCAGCTGCCACAAATGTCAGTCTAATGTGAGAGGTCTTTATGAGGTTACGATCTTAATGAATTAAGAAACACTTAACCAGATAAGCATGTAGTGGGACATGAGGGGGTTAAGTGGGTGCCTTGGGTGGCATGTGGAATCTAGTGGGTGCCTTGGGTGGCATTTGGAAATACGATTAGAAACACTTAACGAAAATTGAAACATGTAATTGAAACATGAATAAGAAGTGGGTTAAGTGGGATGTACTAGAGGGGACCAAGCTTAGGTGGATAGCTTGTGTCAAGTAATGGAGGCCCGTTTCAACCAGTAACCCATATGTATCTTTGTGGGCTCGACCCAAGTCGAGGACGGGACACGCATACTGGGCTTGACTATAAGAGGCCAAACCGGGTTAGCGGTGGCAACGCAAGTCCAACGGTTTCATATGCGTGTGTGGACCTGGGCTGGTAGGTAAGACGTTGTTGCATCGTGTAGGTATAAGCCGTGCATTCTTAGTGGTATCGGGTTGCCACTTTGGGGAGTGATACACCCCACTGTGGGGCCAACACGGGTATCTATGAGTCAGGGAGCCGATCGCTTGGGGGTAGTGGGTACACCTAGTGGAGATAGGGGTAGACGACACCTATGAAGGTAGCTAGGGGTGCACGAAACTACCAATATCATTATTAAGTCTGTAGGCGGGATCAATCTTAAGGTGACTAGTGGTGGTGCAGTATACTAGTGGCGGTGCAGTATAGCAATTATCCTATAGTGTTGGTGTAGTTTAGTAAATTTATCTTAGTGGGTTAGGTGCGCTCTAACGATATCGTTGTTCATCTTGTTTCCTTGTTTACTCTGTCATACTCAATGGTTCATGATCATTTCCTTATTTTCCAACTTATGCCTTAGCCTAGTTACTTTGTTAATTATATTGTTAGAATTATCACACTCGCCAGACTTTATGTCTGACCCCCCTTTTTCCATCTCTTTCCTTCCCCCCATGTGTTCAGGTTGGAACTAGCACCAGTGGAGCTTGATTTTGGACTGCTTTTAGAAGATTTCTTGGACTGCAGAAGTAAAGTTCAGCTTCTCTTTATTTATGGCTATTTTAATGTTGGGATTATATCTTTCAGTTTATGTACTTGGTTTTATCAAGATGGATATGATGTACTTGACTTTGGTTTATGGTTTTGATGATGTAATCAAACATATAGGTTTATCCGCTGTAATGAAATAAAGTTTTAAATTTTCAAGTACTGCTTTATATCTGTCTTGTTGTGATTTTCTGTTCTATACTTACTTAAAATGCTCCATGGAAGTTAATGCATTCCCTTTGTGAGTGACATTAATGGACGTGGGGTATTACAAAGGAGGCATGATGCAGGGTCAATATGGGAATATAATGAATAACAGTAACAGTAATCAGGGAGCATTAGGGACAAAGGTAGGATATTTTAAGGCATGGGAATGAAAAGCAATCATAACTATAACGTATGCTTGGTTTGGTTAAGTCGCAGTAGCCATTTGCAATGCATAGTTTGGTATAATAGGCATAGCAAGAAAAATTGGTAGTTCATAACTCATCTTCTTTTGAAAAATGAAACCCATAATAATGAGGATAATCTCCTCTTCTACTTCCTAGCAAAAATAAAAAAGATTATCTTCGAGGAGGCTTCCATATACTTATTATGTTCTTAGCTTACCGCTTAGTAAATTATAGTTTACAGCTTAGGTAAACTATAGCTTACTGCTTAGTAAATTTTAGCTTACTGCTTAGGTAAGCTATAAATCAAGTTGCACTTGTTTTTTTTAATTATTCCAGTTATTTTAATAAGTTTGTTTCATCATTGGAGATGGCTCGATGGTTTCAACAAATGTTATTTTAGAGATAGTAAGCTAAAATATCATGTGTGAAATATATGGATGTGAAGATAAGAAAGTTTCCACACCATATAATTATAGAAAAAACCTCAAGCAACAAATTTATCATGAATAATGAAATTATGAAGTATACTGCATGTGCATGTGAATGCATTGCTGGCCTACATGAAAAGAGCATGTTAGCGTCCAAATGTTCCTACACCTGATACATGACTAATTGCTTAAATACAGTTTGAACATGTCAAGTTAAACACCGTAAAGAAAATCAATTTCAAGGAAAATTAATAATTGAAGGTAATGTGTATCAGGAATATTTAGAATAATCACAGTACTTATTTAGAATAATAATAATAGTACTTGTTTTAGGTAATATTTCACATTGCAACTCAAAAACATTTCAAATTTCCCTACACTTAATTTGTTTGCATCTTATAGTTGATTTAGACATATAAATAACTCTTGCTATTATGTTACCTTATCGCCATTGATAATTAAGGTAGAAAAATATATTACCTGATGCTCTGGCTATAGAAGAGGGCCAACAAAAGAGTCACCTCAAAATAGATGTAAAGCATGCACACACTTAAATAAATAATCTAGCAAATTTAATCATGGTTTGATTAATGACAAAATCTTATTCTAGTATAAATTAAGGGTGAGTTTATAAGATCATTACAAAGTTTATACCTAGATTTTGAATTTTTTGCAGCAGGAGCATTTTAAGCTTACTCTTATCTATGATTTCTTTGAGCATGTAGATGCGGAAACAGTAGGAGGTTCAAACCAAGAGCATAAAGCTTACATATTATTTGGAAAGAAAAATCATATATTTCTAATTTCAAATATACCATTGAATTGTTTGTCATCTTCTAACAATTGTTTGATAATAAACACATGGTTAAGTTTAACTAACTCTCCTTTAAATATAACTTCTTGTAATTTTAATTTATCATGATATGTCCATTTATCTAAAGAGATAAATATTCTTTGTATTTTATTTTTCCATTTGTTTGCTTAACAAAAGTTCAATATCCTTTTATGCACAAAGACACGTAAACACAAACACAGTTTAGGGGAACCATTTAAATTGGATTTATCATTAGTGTGGTGCTAAAGGCATTTACTTTTTAATGAGGTCACCACAATCAACGGACTACTTCCAGGTGCGCCTAGCCTTGGCAGAAGTATATGGATCATAGTGTTAAAAATATTCAAATCAACATGCAAGCTAATCATTATTATATAAACATTAATGTTCGACCGTCTTCGCCATACTCATTTTCTATCCCTGAATTAAGAAAAAATAGGAAAGACTTGATAGAATTTGGATTGAAAAAGAATTGAAATGTATGTATGTATATTAAATGTGCTTTGCTTGTAAGAAGTCAAAAAATATTATTGATTGAAAATAAATCAGTTTGTTAGAAATGTTGTAAAACCAGACGAAAAGAAAGAGAAGATTGCACAACTACAAAACCAAAAAGATATCAAGGGTGAAACGACCATTCTAATATCTCGTTCAAAGCTAATTTTTTTCTTGAAAAATTCATTTTATATGCCTACACAAGCAGGCAGAGGACATAAACATGAAAGCACAACGATCAACACATTATAGTGTAAAAAATGGGATAAACAAATATGACAGTATATTCTTAGGTACTTGCAAATAATGAAGACAATTGGAAATAAGTAAGGCCGGACAGTAAGACTTAAAAGGGAGGAGAATTATTTATAACATGCTACATGGTTCCTCAAAGAAAATTCAGATCCTATGAAATTTTTAGATAAGTGAAATATAATTTAATATCAACAAACTAATCTTAGTGATACATATTGTACACAAACACAATGATATTTAACACATCGTTAAACAATAATGTGCAAATAAACATGGTTTAGGTGAAACACCCCAACTCCGTTAAGGTCACTCACAAAGGGAATGCATTAACTTTGGTGAAGCATTTTAGGTAAAAGGCACAGATAACTTACAAGACAGACATATAAATAGCGGAAAACTGAAATCATTTCATAAATAGCGTGGTTCAGTCAAAACATTACAAGCATTGTCTCAAAACCCAACTTCTAAATTATTACAATAAAACATCTGTCTTGAGTTAAATCTCCAAGTACATAAAGAAGCATAAAACAGTAGTAAAGCGGCATAAATCCCCAATAAAAGTGTAACCACAGCCATAGCCCAAGAAAAGAGAATCCAAGCAATAAATCTACTCTCTTCAAGCTGGAAAAGGTCTGCACTAAGCTGAAGTATTCCCTCCCTGCGGACCGGGAGGGGGGGAACGAAAGAAAAGAAGGCGAAAGAAAACGGGTCAGACATAAGCTTGGTAAGTCCAGTGATTATTCAACATGTAAACAGGTAAAAGGATCATGAATGAATAAACTGAACATATGACAATACCGTAACAACAAGATAACATAAGATAAAGCAAGATACACTGAATATACTATCGCACACATTTCCATTTCTCCGCACCTACTAATGAATGTTTCAACTACCATCATGTGTTCATAACAAAGTGATCCCTTTTCCGATCGGCTTCTACTCGCATGCATTTATTACTTGTGTCATTCGGCCCCGCTTGATTGTAGATACCTATGCTGGTCCCGCCATGGGGTGTATCAATTCATATGGTGGCAACCCGTCACAAATTCAAGATGCACAGTGTATACTACTGATGCCCAGTGCCTTCTTTTTCCACTCCGGAGTACGTACACACCCATACTCCACCGGAACCTACACTGCTGCACCACCCGTCGCTATTTTGATTGCTTATAATCAGCCCAGTAATCATGCCCCACCCTGCCTAGTTCAGGATACCGTGATACATCTATGTGGGTTACTGCTGAAATGGGTCCTCGTTACTAGGGTTTCCTAATCAACATGTTATAACGGTTAGTGTTCTCAAATTAACCTAACCCCACCCATCTGTTTAATTAACATGTTGTATTGGTTAAGTGTTGCCTTAATTAACCTAACCCTACCATTCTTAGCCTGTCCGTCCCTTAGCTTTAATTCATTCATTAAAGCACCAACCTCTCCAATTACATCTATATTGTGGCGGTCGCTGGATGTGTCGGGCGGTTCCGAGCAGTCTTACACCGCAACTCAATCTAACCTCGGGTTTTTGGGCTTAGTGCGCTAACCTCTCACATTAGATCTATATTGTTGCGGTCGCTGGATGTGCCGGGCGATTCCGGGCAGTCTTATACCGCAACTCAATCTAACCTCGGGTTAGGCATGTTCATCTTTAGCCAATTTACATATTTTTCATATGTGTCCAAGTTTAGGTCTTTTTACGTCAATATTCCCCAAGTGTAGTCAGTATAAGTTTTATGCCACATTCACTTGTTATGCCCAAAATTTACTCAACTAAATTATACCCAATTTTCCCGTGTTATAATCACATGTACAACGAGATTCAATCTAAGTTCCGAATGAACCTAGTATTCATAAAAGAAATTAAAAAGGGAAAAAATAGAGAAAGAGCATAAGAATTGACATAAGGAAAAATAGGCATGTAAAGGTATACCCAATTCAAGAATCATGTTTCCAATAGGCATGTTATATATTAACAATAAGTGTTGGCAAGCTAAGCAATTTACACCATAGGTATAAAGATTAGATAGAATTGGACTTAAGAGAATCATTAATTTTGATGTACAATATGATAAGTCCCATTATATCAATCACAATAGTCTCATAGGCATAGGATGTACAACATGATAGGTTCCATCATATCAATCACAACAGTCTCATAGGAATGATAGGTTCCATTATGTCAATCACAACAGTCTCATAGGCATGATAAGTTTCATTATGTCAATCACATCAGTCTCATAGGCATGATAGGTTTCATTATGTCAATCACAACAGTCTCATAAGCATAGGCAATTCAGATTTGACAAAAGGATAAGAATGAATCAGAATTAGGCATAGTTCTAGATCCGATTATTACAGTCATGATTTCTATTAGGTGTTCAAATCTGAATAATAACCGAACTTACAGAAAAAGAATGGACCTTGTATTCTGGGATCTGATTTCTGAATTTGTTAAGTTTAACCCTTGATGTAGACGTTTGATTCTCTAGTTTGGATTTGGTTTGGAGCTTTCTAACTTGATTTCTAGTTTGGAGAAGACGGAGGCTAGGCTATCTTAGACATGGACAACATGACGACTTCTGAGAATAGGGTTGTGAGGTCCAGGGTTGAGGTTTGGTGGTGATTATATAGAAGTTTAGGATTAATATGGGCCTTTAAATCAACCTAGGTGTCATCAAATCCATCCAAACCCAAGAGAGCCAACCAGAACATGACACATATGCCCTAACACCTCAGAAAATCGTCACTGTCCAGATCAGTTCGTAGGTGTCGACCCTACAGGGGGTCGGCACCCATGTCGACACCCCTAGGGGGGTCGGCACTTATGTCGACACCTCCTGTGGGGGGGGGGGGGGGGTCGACACCCCTGAGCGGGAAATTTCCCGCTCAGCTGTTTTCTGAAGTTTTTTTAATTCGAATCTATTTTAATTATTCAATTATTATTTTAATTTAATTTCTGCTTAAACTTGAAAACTTCTAACCTCCATAACTTCTCCCTACGGAGTCCGATTCACAGACTCTATCTCAAGCAGAATTCTGAGACTAATGAAATGGAGTAACCCGTTTCCCTTTATTCCCCTTTTAAAAATTAAGTGTTCTTAATTTTGTTATTTTAATATTCACGGAAAATACTAGGTGTTACATTCTCCCCTCCTTAAAGGATTTCATCCCCGAAATCTCTAAGTTAAGAAGAATGTATCCTAACATCCATCTACTTAACCATCAATCACAGGCATCCATTGTCCTTAAAAAAAATTCTAATGCTTTCATGATCATATGCATAGTGTGTGTACATGTCCTTATCTAACGCAAAATCAGGCGGTCTAATGATTCAGTTGACCTCCTTGATGTGAATCATGTTGGTGCTATGAGTCCATCATGTATGCAATCATTCCTAATCGTATTTTGTAACCTCTACATGAGTGCACAATCATTCATACAAATGCAACGTCCACATGATAACACATCAAGTTTCAATCTATATATAAATACATATGTGCATATGCAATATGAAAGTGACTGAGCCGATCTAGTACCTTGTGTATGTGTATATGCATCCACGAGTAACCACTAGCAATCACTTGCAACCACTTGCAACCATCAATCATAACATGTTTTCAAATACATGTTTACATTCATTGGTTTCTACCGAAGGATGAAGAATAGGACCGAGGAGATATACTTAAGAGATAGATACAAGCACGCATAAACTTATGGAAAAAGAGATCAAGGATGTACCCTAAAAAAGAAAAGGATAGGATGCGCATATCTTGTCTTCAGTCTCCCAAGTCGCGTCTCCTTCAACGTCAATCCATTGTACTTTAACTAGCATGACCTCACGATTGCGTAGCTTTTTAACTTCTATACCCAAGATACGAGTTTGAACTCTTCTCACCGTCGCTTCTCACTCCACTTCTACTTCCTCTAGTATGCTCGGCTCCACAACTTACGCAGACTCATGTAAGCACTTATGTAGATGAGAGACATGAAAAACATTATGAACTCCAGCCAATCTTTCGGGCAGCTCTACTCTATAAGCCATCTATCCAATCCTCTCAATGATAGGAAATGGCCCTGCAAATCTTGGTGCCAATTTTCCTACGGACCCAAAGAGAATGAAATTCTTCAAAGGAGATACTTTAAGAAAAACTCTATCTCCAACCTCAAACTCAAGGCCAGTCCTTCTTTTATCAGTGTAGGACTTCTGTCTATCTTGTGCGGTCTTCATTCATCTTCGTATTAAGTCCACCTTCTCTGAAGTTTCTCTGATCATGTCAGGCCCAAGTACGAGCTTGTCGGTAGACTCCCACCAACAAGTTGGTGAACGGCATGGTCTTCCATATAAAGCCTCAAAGGGTGCCATGCCTACGGTGGCTTGGTAACTATTGTTGTAGGTGAACTACACCAAAGGAAGATGATCCTCCCATGTTCCTCCAAAATCAATAATGCAAAATCTAAAAAGATCTTCTATTACTCTGTTCACCCTTTCTGTCTGACAATCGGTTTGAGGGTGATAGACAGTGTTTAAGCATAGCTGTGTGCCTACAACCTCTTGCAAACTCTTCCAAAACTCGCTTGTAAAGATAGGATCTCGATCACTTACTATGATAGAGGGTATTCCATGCAGTTGAACCACCTCTTTAAGATAAATGGATGCTAACGATGAGGCAGTCCTCCTACTCTTAACAGGTATAAAGTGAGCGCTTTTAGTGAGCCTGTCCTCCTTGGAGCCATGTGTTTGATGGGTAAAGCAACAGGTTTTGCATTATCAACAAGGTATATGTTGAAGTCTATCTCTCACTTCAGAGGTAAACACTTCACCTCTTCAAAGACATCCGAGTATTCACGGACTACTCTAACAGATTGCAAGTTTTCAACAGATGCATCAAGAGATTCTAGATAGCCAAGCATAACATAATTCATGGGATTACAAGAGATTTCGAGAGTGTTATCGAGGCGAGTCATAAGTCTAATCACTCTCCTTTCACAATCAAGGATGGCACTATTACTGGATAATCAATCCATGCCTAGAATCAACCCATAGCCCGTGAAACCTAAAACATAAGCATTACATCTAAACCCAAGGCTTAGTATAGAAATTTCCAAATCTAAACAAATCATTGACAAATAAGCCGAACCCCCAATTGGATTTGAAACAACCATGGGATCCTCTACTATACTGGTGCAGAGATTCAACTAAAGCAGTAGATATAAAAGAGTACGATGCGCCAGAATCAAAAAGAGTACGAACTGGATGATCAGAAAGATAAACTAAACTCTCAACAGAAATATTTCTACCTCTTTCTTGCGGAGGTGCAATGAAAGCGTGAATCTGCCCTCTAGAAGTAGATCCAGTCCTTGCCATTGCCCCTGCCTTCTTAGGCAATCCTTAGCCATATGTCCTATCTCGTCGCATTGAAAACAACCACTCATCTTCCTCTTCTTCTTCCTGTAGTCTTTAATTAGATGTCCAGGTATGCCAGAAAATGTACACTTCCTCTTGTCACGGGGTTTGTTATTCTTCCCGCCTTTCTTGGAATCCGTCTTCTTATTCTGCGATCCCTCCACTTTCTTGTCTAGAGGTTCTTCCACCTTTGCTTCTTTCTTACCATCCTTGTCTTCCTCCTGTAACAGTGCCATGTCCACCAGTCTCTCAAAAGTCGCACCCATAGGTATATGGGACATAACTAGCTGTGGAGTGGCTCATTTAACCCTTTAACGAATCAGAGAGCCTTTTTATGTGGAGTGTTTACTAACTCCAGTCCGGATCTGGCCAGCTGGTTGAATTGGTTGACGTATTCCTTAACCGATAGGCTTCCCTGGTTGAGTGCTAAGAACTTCTCCATCTGTAGGCTTCGTTCAGCTTGCGAGAGGAACTTCATTTCAAATCTCAATCTGAAATCCTCCCAAGTTTCAACTGGTCTCTCAACATTGGTAACTTCCCACCAGTAAGAGGCTTCGTCCTTAAGTAACCATACAGCCAATTGTATCTTTTGCCTATCGTCCACTTCAAAGATAACAAACAAATCTTCTGTTTCCTTGAGCCAGTTTCTTGCTTCCATAAATGACTCAGTCCTATTAAAGTTCTTTCCACCCATAGCTCGAAAGTCTCCATATATCTACGAGAAAGCATTCACACACGGAGAAGGAGGAGGAGGAACGTCTGCTGGGCCTGCGTCATTAGCCCTAGCCTTCAGATACCTTCTGAATCAGCCAGTTATCGATACGCCCTCGGGAAGATTAAGATCCCCAGACATGTTAAAACGAAAAGAAAAGGTTCAAAATAAAGGATAGAAAGATAGTGCATATGGATTTGGGGATTATGCCTTAAAATAAAACAATACTTTTCCTGAAAATGCTTCTTTAAACTTCTTTTTGAAAAATAGTTTTCAAAAACTTTTATCTGATCTGGTAAACCCAGCGCTCTGGTAGCAAGTGAAACACCACACCTCCGTTGAGGTCACTCACAAAGGGAATGCATTAACTTTGGTGTAGCATTTTAGGTAAAAGGCACATATAATTTACAAGACAGACATATAAACAGCAAAAAACTGAAATCATTTCATAAATAGCGTGGTTCAGTCAAAACATTACAGGCATTGTCTCAAAACCCAACTTCTAAATTATTACAATAAAACATCTGTCTTGATTTAAAACTCCAAGTACATAAAGAAGCATAAAACAGTTGTAAAGCAGCATAAATCCCCAATAAAAGTGTAACCACAGCCATAGCCCAAGAAAAGAGAATCCAAGCAATACATCTACTCTCTTCAAGCTGAAAAAGGTTTGCACAAAGCTGAAGTATTCCCACCCCGTGGACATGGGGGGGGGGGAACGGAAGAAAAGAAGGCGAAAGAAAACGGGTCAGACATAAGCCTGGTAAGTCCAGTGATTATTCAACATGTAAACAGGTAAAAGGATCATGACATGAATAAACTGAACATAAGACAATACCAAAGCAACAAGATAACATAAGGTAAGGCAATATAAACTGAATATACTATTGCACTCATTTCCATTTCTCTGCACCTACTGACGAATGTTTCAACTACCATCATGTGTTCATAACAAAGTGATCCCTTTTCCGATCGGCTTCTACTCGCATGCATTTATTACTTGTGTCATTCGTCCCTGCTTGATTGTAGATACCTGTGCTGGTCCCACCATGGGGTGTATCAATTCCTATGGTGGCAACTCGACACAAATTCAAGATGCACAGTGTATACTACTGATGCCCAGTGCCTGCTTTTTCCACTCCGGAGTACGTGCACGCCCATACTCCGCCGGAACCTACACTGTTGCACCACCCGCTGCTATTTTGACCGCTTATAATCAGCCCATTAATCGTGCCCCTCCCTGCCTAGTTCAGGGTACCGTGATACATCTATGTGGGTTACTGCTGAAATGGGTCCCTGTTACTAGAGTTTCCTAATCAACATGTTATAACGGTTAGTGTTCTCAAATTAACCTAACCCCACCCATCGGTTTAATTAACATGTTGTATTGGTTAAGTGTTGCCTTAATTAATTTAACCCTACCATTCTTAGCCTGTCCGTCCCTTAGCTTTAATTCATTCATTAAAGCACTAACCTATCACGTTAGATCTATATTGTTGCGGTTGTTGGATATGTCGGGCGGTTCCAGGCAGTCTTACATCGCAACTCAGTCTAACCTCGGGGTTTTAGGCTTAATGCGCTAACCTCTCACATTAGATTTACATTGTTGCGGTCGTTGGATGTGCCGGGCGGTTCCGGGCAGTCTTACACCGCAACTCAATTCAACCTCGGGTTAGGCAAGTTCATCTTTAGCCAATTTACATATTTGTCATATGTGTCCAAGTTTAGGTCTTTTTATGTCAATATTCCCCAAGTGTAGTCAGTGCAAGTTTTATGCCATATTCACTTGTTATGCCCAAAATTTACTCAACTAAATTATACCCAATTTTCCCGCGTTATAATCGCACGTACAACAAGATTCAATCTAAGTTCCGAATGAACCTAGTATTCATAAAAGAAAATAAAAAGGGAAAAAATAGAGAAAGCATGAGAATTGACATAAGGAAAAATAGGCATGTAAAGGTGTACCCAATTCAAGAATCATGTTTCCAGTAGGCATGTTGTACATTAACAATAGGTGTGGGCAAGCTCAGCAATTTACACCATAGGTATAAAGATTATATAGAATTGGACTTAAGAGAATCACTAATTTTGATGTACAACATGATAAGTTCCATTATATCAATCACAATAATCTCATAGGCATAGGATGTACAACATGATAGTTCCATCATATCAATCACAACAGTCTCATAGGCATGATAGGTTCCATTATGTCAATCACAACAGTCTCATAGGCATGATAGGTTTCACTATGTCAATCACAACAGTCTCATAGGCATGATAGGTTTCATTATGTCAATCACAATAGTCTCATAGGCATAGGCAATTAAAATTTAACAAAAGGATAAGCATGAATCAGAATTAGGCATAGTTCTAGATACGATTATTACAGTCATGATTTATATTAGGTGTTCAAATCTGAATAATAACTGAACTTACAGAAAAAGAACGGATCTTGTATTCTAGATCGGATTTCGTTAAGCTTAACCCTTGATGTAGACGTTTGATTCCCTAGTTTTGGTTTGGAGCTTTCTAACTTGATTTCTAGTTTGGAGAAGATGGAGGCTAGGCTAGTTCAGACATGGACAACATGACTACTTCATTGAATAGGGTAATGAGGTCTAGGGTTGAGGTTTGGGGTGATTATATAGAAGTTTAGGATTAATATGGGCCTTTAGATGAACCTTGAAGTCATTAAAGCCATCCAAACCCAAGAGAGGCAACCAGAACACGACACATATGCCCTAACACCTCAGAAAATCGTCACTGTCCAGATCAGTTCGTAGGTGTCGACTCTACAGGGGGGTCGACACCCATGTCGACACCCCTAGGGGGGTCGACACTTATGTCCACACCTCTGAGCGGGAAATTTCCCGCTCAGCTGTTTTCTGAAGTTTTGAATTTCGAATTTGTTTTAATTATTTAATTATTATTTTAATTTAATTTCTGCTTAAACTTGAAAACTTCTAACCTCCATAACTTCTTCATGTGGAGTCCGATTCACTCAAACTCGGACTCTATCACAAGCAAAATTCCAAGGCGAACGAAATGGAGTAACCTGTTTCCCTTAATTCCTCTTCTAAAAATTAAGCGTTCTTAATTTTGTTATTTTAATATTCACGGAAAATACGGGGTGTAACATTAGGTGTCATATATGTAGGCATATATGCCAAAGCTATAAATCCTTTTGCAAGGGTTGACATTTAAATTAGTTTGTATGACAGGAGATGTATGTTAGCAACTACTATATTTATATATTGCTAATCTAGTGTCCAAGATGTATAGTTCCATAGCTAAGATGTGTAAACTAAATAGTACCAACATATAATCGTTGAATAATTCAGTTGAAGCAGCGGATCGACATGAGGAAGCTGTTAGAAGAATTGTACAGGAACAGTTTATGTTAATTTTTTTTATTATCAATCCCAAATGTTTAATGAAATGCACGCAAATTTGAAGTAATACAGAACACAATAAGAGGAAAAATATTACCTTAAAGGATGAACTTGTTTTCAACTTAGCAAAATCTCTCAATTCATTCATACTATCGATGTTATTTAGTTTTAGCTGTAGTATTTTCTCTTTAGTTTTTGATTTTACCAATTGCCTAACGAATCTACTTTTTGAGGCCTTCCAAATAGCTCCTATTTGCTAGAATATAGATATTTTCTACCAGTCTTAATCTAATTTAAATCTAGCCTAAGATCAGTTTGAAGAATGAAAAGCACGATTAATCTAGATGGCGGTAATGTTTCTTGATATGATCAATTTAAATTTGATATTAATATAAAGATACAACAACTATAAAAAAATATAGATACAGTTATAGAAAAAAATGAGTTCAATGCATCAATGCATAGTGACATATATTCTATGTGTAAATAATTTTATTCTGTGTGGAAAAAAATGTTTGATTTTAACCATCATCTATAAATTATAAAGAATAGCCCTTAAAAGAAATCCACAACCATAAAATTCCCCAAGAAAAAAAAGGTAGGATGAATACTGCCTCAAAGATGATCATGCTTGCTTTGATGTTTTACTTCACCAGTCATCAAGGTTCTAAGCTGTAACAACCCGAATTTTTTGAACCAATTAATTTTTTTTACTTCAGCTAATTTAACGGATTTTGGATATTTAAAATGATTTATTTTATATAATAATAACAAAAAATTTATTTTAATAGAAGTTAGAATGAATAAATTTATTTTAATTAAATAACGAGCCTGAAATGGTGCGATAGTTTGAAAATTCGATTTTAAGTTTCAACTGAATGTATAGAAGTCAATATAAATTGGATTTCAGTAAAACCAAAAATATTTGAATCTGTTTAATAATAACTTTCTAATGAATGTAAGAAACTGAGATTTCATAATATAAACTAAAAGTTATGTCCAGTTTAAAATTTTAAATAGTTGCTATGGAATATATATATATATTTTTAATATGTATAAAGCCATTAAAAATAGTCATTCTACAAAAGACCTCCGTTTTTGATGAAACCACTTTTGTTGGATCCGGAATGTCAAAATATTTTAGTTTCCAATTTTCATAATTTTTGGAATTGATATTGAGCGTGGTGAATTTAAACGCGTTTGGTTCTTTCGGTTTGAATTTAATCGACTGGAAAAATGGCCATTTTTCAAACGGCCTCCAAATTCGACGAAATTAGTTCTGTTAGGACCGTATCGTCAAAACATAGCTAGATTTATTTTTCAAGAATTTTTGGAGTCAGTATGTGGCACTGGTAAATTAAAATGTATGTTTAAGTTCGATATATATTGATTTATATTTTAAATTTTGATAAAAACTAATCAAATGAATAGAATTGGCTTACGAAACATACCCCATTATGTTCGGAATGGGTGTATTTAGCTAGGGATGATAGTTGTTGGGTTTGATTTGGAGTTAGGATCGTTTAACAGATAAATTGGAAAATAAATATAATAATTTTTGAAATAAAACCCTAGTTCCAGAGCTGCCACCTCATTTCATTGAATGACTGAAAAGCTCCTGAATTTGGGGCGATTTTTTGTTGAATCCACAAATGAATTCAATAAATCTCCAAAATGGAATTTGTAGATCTCCTCATAAGCTTTCAATTGACAAGGGTTTGATCGGATATAATGTTGTATACTGGGTGAATTTCAGGCACGAAGGGCTGCTGCTTCATGGAGTTTCTCGGCCTCCTAGGACCCACCGAAGTCGACCCGCCTCTTGGTGGTGGCGGCGCACCCCAAGGCCGACGCTGGGGCACCACTGTAACACCCCACCTCCGCCAGGGTGGCTCTTGCAAGCAACTCTGACTTTGGTGGGGCGTTTTAAAACAAGGGTAAACATGCATAGGGATATAGCAAGGCAGGACATGACATATATATGTAAATAAACAGAGTAAGTAGATAAAACAGCGGAAGATTTTTAAACCATTTCAAAACACAAGTCTGGTACATCAAAATGTCAATTTCCCAAAATTACAAGTCTAGATAAATACATCATCTGATAAACTGAAATACATAAGTACTATCCCCAAATAAAAGATGATAAACCATAGCGGCTCAAGTCCAAAGCATACTTGAGCTATCCAAGGAAGCAGCTAAAATCTAAGCTAGGCTCCAGTATTCCCTCCCTGAGAACCTGGGGGGGGGGGGGAACGGAAGAAAAGAGGCGAAAGAAAACAGGTCAGTCAAAAAGACTGAGTAAGCCCTGCTACAATCAGTCTATAAACTAATAAAGTTAACAGCATGATGGAAACTGAGATGATCATAGATAACAACATACTGGCATGATAGACTAACTACAAGATAGATAGAGGTGTCATCGCATAAAACAAGGTTAAGTTTTGCACCACGGTGTACTAGCAAACCAACATAACAGGTATTGATCCCTTGGCCCAAGCTTTTAACCCAATAACATGAAGTGACCTTAATATAAGGTCCAGCCCAACGGTCTAGTCGATTGGCTCCCTATAAACCTAACACGTCAAGTGTTGGTGTCCATATGGCCCACATATGGTTGTAGTTAGACTGTGCTGAGTCCACCTTTGGGTGTATCAAGCCCTCGGGTGTCAACCCCAGACACTTAAGCAATAATGCATAGCCCTAACCTACTGGTACCCCATCTAATCCCTTGTATTCCCAAATTGGTTAAGTATTAGTGGACCCTGACTTAACCCTAATCATGAGGCATTAATTAATTTAATGCACCTTAACCTCTCACATTAGACCTTGTTGTGGTTACTAGTTAGGCCGGGCGGGTCCGGGTAGGTTTACACCACAACTTAGTCTAACCTCGGGTTTTGGCACCATATGACCAACTTCTCACATTGGGTCCTATTGTTTGTAGCCACTAGTTAAGCCGGTCGGTTCCGGGTAGAATTACGCTACAAACTCAACCCAACCTCGAGTTGGCCACACTTATGTTTTCTAAGTGTCATGTCCACTTTATTTTCAAAACACAATTACAAGTCAACAAATGCTTGGGTAGACCTAACTTAATAGGTAAATTCCCAAGGGGTAGACCTAACTTAATAGGTAAATTCCCAATCTTATATTTTCATGTATTTTAAGTTTGTCCAAACCCCCCAACGTCATTCTATCGCTTACATATTCGTAATAACGCATAAAGGATAGGAAGAGGGAACTTGGTATAACATACATGATGAACTTGCGTATCACAACAAACATGCATAACACGTTAGACTTGCATAACTTAGCATAGTGAACTTGCATATTACCATAAACATGCATAACATATTAAACTTGCCTAACATGGCATAGTGAACTTGCATAAGCATGCATAGCTTATCAAACTTGTAAATCATGTCATAGTGAACTTGCATAAACATGCATAACCCAATAAACTTGCAAATCATGGCATAGTGAACTTGCATAAACATGCATAACTTATCAAACTTGCAAATCATGGCATAGTGAACTTGCATAAACATGCATAACTTATCAAACTTGCAAATCATGGCATAGTGAACTTGCATAAACATGCATAACTTATCAAACTTGCAAATCATGGCATAGTGAACTTGCATAAACATGCATAACTCAATAAACTTGCAAATCATGGCTTAGCAAACTTGCATAAACATGCATAACTCAATAAACTTGCAAATCATGGCTTAGCAAACTTGCATAAACATGCATAACTCAATAAACTTGCAAATCATGGCTTAGCAAACTTGCATAAACATGCATAACTCAATAAACTTGCAAATCATGGCTTAGCAAACTTGCATCACATATTAACTTTAGAGTTTCTAAAATGAAGGTAAGAGGGCTTACAATGCTTATGCGGACTCAAATGAGTATAGCAAATGTAAGAAACCCCTTATGCAACTAATTAAAACCCCCAAATGCAAGCAAACTTGATCAAGACTCCTCCTTTATGATGCCAATAGAGAAACAAGCCTTTAATGCAAGCTAAGGAGGATCATACAAGCCCAAATATACTTGTATGCATAAAAAATCACTTAGGAATTAATTTAGGAATTGTATGAAGAGAGTGGAGGCCATGAGAGTTTTGATTTTGCCATAGTTTTGTTGCTAGGATGAATAATGAATGATTTAGGGTAGGTTAGGGTCTTATTTATAGATTAGGTTAGTGACTTAGACCATAGGATTAACCCTGGATTCAATTAGGTCCATCAGATTTCGGAATTCTCTAGAACCAAGCCACAAGACCAAGCCCAAATCAGAAATGGTGCACCAGGCCAAACAGCCCGGCCACCCCCTGTCGACAGGGCTGTCGACACCCTAGGGACCCTGTCGACATGCCTGTCGACATGCGGGTCCTGGCGGGAATTTTCCCGCCTGCGCCAGTTTGCCCTAACCCTTGCTTTTTAATTTAAAATTTAAATTTGTTTTTACTTAGGAATTTTCTGAAAACTACAATGGGCCTTAACTGGGTCATACGGACTCCGATTTTCGAAAACTCGGACTCTATTTCGCGTATTTTTCCGAGACGAACGCAATGGCATAGCCCGTTTCCCTTGATTCAGATTTTAGAATTAAATTCTGCCTCGATTTACATTATTGCAGGTTATTGAAAATACGGGTTGTTACATTCTCCCCTCCTTAAAGGATTTCGTCCCCGAAATCTTCAAGTCAGGAAGAACATATCCTACCATCCAACATCCATCTACTCAAAACATCATCCACGAGCAATCATTGTCCTTAAAGGATTCTAAATGTGGTATGAACATATGCAAAAGTGTGTGTATATGTACTTACCTAATGCAAAAATCAGGCGGTTACTGATACAGTAAACCTCCTTAATGCATATGTATGTAAATCAGGCGGTTACTGATACAGTAAACCTCCTTAATGCATATGTATGTCAGTGAAATGAATCCATATGTATGCAAATTCTTAACATAATTCATAGTATCTATATGAGTGCACATAACATTCATCCATATGCAACATCCATGTGGTGACACAACAAGTTTCAATCATGAATAAGCATAAACACTCATGCATATGCAACATGAAGAGTGTGTGAGCCGATCTAGTGCCTATTGTGTATAATGCATCCACGAGTAACCACTTGCAAACACTTGCAACCACTTGCAAACATCAAGCATAACATGTTTCAAATACATGTTTCATCCAAAGGGTTTCTACCTAAGGTTCTCATGACAAGACAAACACGATAAACTAGATAAACTAGATAAACTCCTTTTTGGATTACAAGAAATCCATTCAAACTTTGACATATAGTACTAACCGATGAGTCTTAACCCCCTTATGGAGTTTACAACAGAAATAAGATCGAGAATGGGACCGAGAGGATATATATATACAAAAGATAACTTGCAAGCAAGCTCCACAGGAAAACAAGGATCAAGGATGCACTCTCAAAAAGAGATATGATTCGCGTATCTAGTCTTCACTCTTCTTAGTCACGTTTCCTTGAGTTTAATTCCACTGTGCTTTGACCGTCTTTCACTTCCTGATTTCTTGGCTTCCTAACTCCTATTTCCCAAATTCGAGTTGGAACTCATTTCATTATCGCTTCTCGTCTTCCTTTTCCACTTATTCTTCTTTCTGTATACTTGGCTTAAACATAATTATAACCTCATGATTCGTGCAAGCTCTCCAAAATTCACTAGTGAACCCTGGATCTCGTCTATAAAGTATTCCATGTAGCAGAATTTTTCTTGAAAATACCAATCCACGTTGCCAATTGCCCTTATAAACGTGATTTTCTATAACTCATGCTTAATCGAAATGAACCATCCGCCTATGAGTGATAGGCCATACCTAGATTCAGTTGCCTACCCATGGCTTCCTGTAGGCTATTTCAAAACTGGCCAACTTCTTGAGGATAAACCGTTGCTAACCCTGATGCAGTCCTCTCGCTCTTTACCGGACTGAAATGAGCACTCTTCGTGAGTCTACCTATTATGACCCTCATACCCGTATTCCCTTTCTTTGATCTAGGTAGTCCATCCACATAATCTATCGAGATGTTTTCATACTTCCCTTGCGGAACCCCCAATAGAGGTAATGGCTCACTGGGCTTCTATGACTTGGCCTTAACCTGGTGGCACAACATGCATCCTGAGACCAACTCGGCCACCTCCTCGAGTGATGCGCATCTTCAAGAACCTTCTTTACCAAGTTTTCCACTCGAGGAACACATAATCTCTCCTTGAGCCTTAGTCATCCCTTGTCATCTATAATATATCTAGCGAGGTGACTTAACATCTCGCCTCGAATCGACTGGTCCATGTTCTTGACCAACTGCGGGTCTTCTTCCTGTGAAACCCCCTTCCTGATCCAGAAGAGTAAGTCTAAGCTCCGGGAATGCTAACTAACTAGCCAAACAGAGGAGGCTTCTTACTTCAATTGCCCTCCTCAGAGTTTTCCGGTCTTAAACCGCAACCACTTTAGCGGAATCCACCGCTAAGCCTTAATTAGGAACTATGTGCCCAAGAAATCCAACTTCTTTCCTCCAAAGTGACATTTGGAGAACTTGACCTTCAACTGGTGGCTCATATCCATCACCTCCTTGAGATGTCTAGCATGCTCTTCCTCGTTCTTTTAAGGGGATCAAAATATCGTCTACGACGACCACGACAAACTTGTTCAAGGACTCCTTAAACACCCTACCCCTCAAGTTCACGTAATATGCGGGTGCATTAGTCAAACCAAATGGCATGACTAGCCATTCTAAAAATCCCTCTAGAGTCCTAAACGCAGTCTTGTCAATTCCATCCTCAGCCATCCTAAGCTGATGGAATCCGGTAGCTAGATCAAAAGAAAACAGATGCTCCTACAAGCTGATCAAACAAATCATCGATCCTTGGTAACGGTTGTCTATTCTTCTCACGATAATCAACACATAAGCGAAGCAAACTGTCCACATTAGTAACGTATACTACTGGAGCACCCTACTCGAAAATGCCTCGTCTCAGGAAGTTCTTCTCAAGCAACTCCTTGACTTACTTTCTTAACTCTCATCTCGTGAGGTCATGTGCCTAACCGGCCACGAAACTGGCTTGGTATTACCAACCAGATAATGCGGAAATCTATCCCACGTCTAGGGTAACCCCTTCACTTCACCCAAGATATCAGGATATTCTCGGACCACCCTCACATATTGCAAACTATCGATAGTGGAGTCGAGGGATTTCAACATAACATGACGGGACCCATAGGGTTACTAGAAATTTCTAGGGTATTACCGAGGCGAGTCATGAGCCTCACAACCCTATACACAAAAACCAAGAATGGCTCCAAAACAGGACAACCATTCCATGCCCAAAACCAACCCATATCCCCTGAAACCGAGAATATAAGCATCCCACGAGAATTCTATACTCAAGATAGAAATTTTCAAATCCACTCAGACCACAGACAAACGGGCAGAACCCCCAATTGGATTTGAAACATATACGGGATCATCAACCAGACTAGTACTTAGGTGCAAAACTTTCAACTAGATCAGATGAAATAAAACTATGCGATGTGCCAGAATCAAACAAAGTTCGAACAGGGAAAATCAGAAAATGTAAACAAGATTTTCAACAGAAACACTACCTCTATCATGAGCTGGAAGAACGGTGTTGAGGGGATGAACTCGTCCTCCAGATAGTCCTGCACACTGAGTCTGACCTTGCCCTTGTTTCCTCGGGCAATCCTTGCTGAGATGTCCAAACTCACCACAATGAAAGCATTCGCCCCGCTTTCTCTTCTTCTTCCTACATTCCCTGGCTATATGTCCAACTTCACCACAGAAGTTGCATTTCCTATTCCCTCTTGGCTTGTCCTTGCGGTTGTTGTTATTCTTGCCCCGTTTCCCGGATTTTACCCTCTTGCCTTGAGACTCATCCGCCTTGACCTCTTTCTTGTCATTGTTATCTTCTTCTTGGAGTAGGGCCATATTCACCAAATTCTCGAAAGTCGCCCCCAAGGGTATATGAGACATGGCCAAACCATGTAATGGCTCGTTTAATCCTAGAACAAAGTGTAGGGCCTTCTTCTGAGCTGTATTAACCAAGTCTAAATCGACCCGAGCCAGTTGATTGAACTTATCTATGTATTCCCTAATAGTCATGTCCCCTTGCTTCAGTGATAAGAACCTCAGTCCAAACCTTCCTCTAAAGTCATCCCAAGTCTTAATTGGCCTAGTAGCGGTGGTGACTACCCACCAACGTGCAGCTTCTTCCTTTAGCAACCATACTGCCAATAAAACCTTCCTGCGGTCACCTATATCAAAGGTGGCTAAAAGATCTTCGGTCTCTTTCAACCAATTCCTTGCCTCTACAAAAGTCTCGGTTCCAAAGAAATTCTTGCAACCCATCGCCTTAAAATCTTGGCAAATCTCTGCGAAGTCAGTTTGAGGATGCTGAGGGGAAGGAGGAAGAGGAACATCAACTACCGGAGGAGGAGTAATATTTGCGGGGCCGGCTTCGGTCGCCCTAGCCTCCAAAAGTCTCCTATACCAAACAGGTACGTGTACTCCCTCCGGAATGGCAAAGTTATCGGCCATACTGGAAATGAAGAAAAAGATAGATTCAGAATGGAGAAAAACGAAGGAATTTTGCTAATGGCTTTTTGGGGAATAGCCTTTTAAAAATAACTAGACTTTTCTTTGGAAAATACTTAATACTTGGTTTTGAAAATAGTTTTTCAAAGAGTTTTAAAAACCTTTTTATCCCTTCTCGTAAACCATATGCTCTGATACCAAATGTAACGCCCCACCTCCGCCAGGGTGGCTCTTGCAAGCAACTCTGACTTTGGTGGGGCGTTTTAAAACAAGGGTAAACATGCATAGGGATATAACAAGGCAGGACATGACATATATATGTAAATAAACAGAGTAAGTAGATAAAACAGCGGAAGATTTTTAAACCATTTCAAAACACAAGTCTGGTACATCAAAATGTCAATTTCCCAAAATTACAAGTCTAGATAAATACATCATCTGATAAACTGAAATACATAAGTACTATCCCCAAATAAAAGATGATAAACCATAGCGGCTCAAGTCCAAAGCATACTTGAGCTATCCAAGGAAGCAGCTAAAATCTAAGCTAGGCTCCAGTATTCACTCCCTGAGAACCTGGGGGGGGGGGGGAACGGAAGAAAAGAGGCGAAAGAAAACAGGTCAGTCAAAAAGACTGAGTAAGCCCTGCTACGATCAGTCTATAAACTAATAAAGTTAACAGCATGATGGAAACTGAGATGATCATAGATAACAACATACTGGCATGATAGACTAACTACAAGATAGATAGAGGTGTCATCGCATAAAACAAGGTTAAGTTTTGCACCACGGTGTACTAGCAAACCAACATAACAGGTATTGATCCCTTGGCCCAAGCTTTTAACCCAATAACATGAAGTGACCTTAATATAAGGTCCAGCCCAACGGTCTAGTCGATCGGCTCCCTATAAACCTAACACGTCAAGTGTTGGTGTCCATATGGCCCACATATGGTTGTAGTTAGACTGTGCTGGGTCCACCTTTGGGTGTATCAAGCCCTCGGGTGTCAACCCCAGACACTTAAGCAATAATGCACAGCCCTAACCTACTGGTACCCGTGCCTCGAGTTTGTCCAACACCGGACTACGTGCACGTCCGTAGCCCGCCTGGACCCGCACCGCTGTACCACTCAGCCATCGCCTTTTGGTCGCTTACATCCGTCCAGTAATCGTGCCCCGCCCTAGCCTAGCTTCTAGGGTTGTGAATGATACCAAACTGGGATTACTGTTAGAACAGACCACGTTGCTAGGGTTTTCTAAGAGGGTTAAGTGTGGTTTAACCCCTCACTAATCATGGATTAAATTAGTTAAGTGTAACCAACAGTTCACTTCTTAACCCCATCTAATCCCTTGTATTCCCAAATTGGTTAAGTATTAGTGGACCCTGACTTAACCCTAATCATGAGGCATTAATTAATTTAATGCACCTTAACCTCTCACATTAGACCTTGTTGTGGTTACTAGTTAGGCCGGGCGGGTCCGGGTAGGTTTACACCACAACTTAGTCTAACCTCGGGTTTTGGCACCATATGACCAACTTCTCACATTGGGTCCTATTGTTTGTAGCCACTAGTTAAGCCGGTCGGTTCCGGGTAGAATTACGCTACAAACTCAACCCAACCTCGAGTTGGCCACACTTATGTTTTCTAAGTGTCATGTCCACTTTATTTTCAAAACACAATTACAAGTCAACAAATGCTTGGGTAGACCTAACTTAATAGGTAAATTCCCAAGGGGTAGACCTAACTTAATAGGTAAATTCCCAATCTTATATTTTCATGTATTTTAAGTTTGCCCAAACCCCCCAACGTCATTCTATCGCTTACATATTCGTAATAACGCATAAAGGATAGGAAGAGGGAACTTGGTATAACATACATGATGAACTTGCGTATCACAACAAACATGCATAACACGTTAGACTTGCATAACTTAGCATAGTGAACTTGCATATTACCATAAACATGCATAACATATTAAACTTGCCTAACATGGCATAGTGAACTTGCATAAGCATGCATAGCTTATCAAACTTGTAAATCATGTCATAGTGAACTTGCATAAACATGCATAACCAAATAAACTTGCAAATCATGGCATAGTGAACTTGCATAAACATGCATAACTTATCAAACTTGCAAATCATGGCATAGTGAACTTGCATAAACATGCATAACTTATCAAACTTGCAAATCATGGCATAGTGAACTTGCATAAACATGCATAACTTATCAAACTTGCAAATCATGGCATAGTGAACTTGCATAAACATGCATAACTCAATAAACTTGCAAATCATGGCTTAGCAAACTTGCATAAACATGCATAACTCAATAAACTTGCAAATCATGGCTTAGCAAACTTGATAAACATGCATAACTCAATAAACTTGCAAATCATGGCTTAGCAAACTTGCATAAACATGCATAACTCAATAAACTTGCAAATCATGGCTTAGCAAACTTGCATAAACATGCATAACTCAATAAACTTGCAAATCATGGCTTAGCAAACTTGCATCACATATTAACTTTAGAGTTTCTAAAATGAAGGTAAGAGGGCTTACAATGCTTATGCAGACTCAAATGAGTATAGCAAATGTAAGAAACCCCTTATGCAACTAATTAAAACCCCCAAATGCAAGCAAACTTGATCAAGACTCCTCCTTTATGATGCCAATAGAGAAACAAGCCTTTAATGCAAGCTAAGGAGGATCATACAAGCCCAAATATACTTGTATGCATGGAAAATCACTTAGGAATTAATTTAGGAATTGTATGAAGAGAGTGGAGGCCATGAGAGTTTTGATTTTGCCATAGTTTTGTTGCTAGGATGAATAATGAATGATTTAGGGTAGGTTAGGGTCTTATTTATAGATTAGGTTAGTGATTTAGACCATAGGATTAACCCTGGATTCAATTAGGTCCATCAGATTTCGGAATTCTCTAGAACCAAGCCACAAGACCAAGCCCAAATCAGAAATGGTGCACCAGGCCAAATAGCCCGGCCACCCCCTGTCGACAGGGCTGTCGACAGGGCTGTCGACACCCTAGGGACCCTGTCGACATGCCTGTCGACATGCGGGTCCTGGCGGGAATTTTCCCGCCTGCGCCAGTTTGCCCTAACCCTTGCTTTTTAATTTAAAATTTAAATCTGTTTTTACTTAGGAATTTTCTGAAAACTTCAATGGGCCTTAACTGGGTCATACGGACTCCGATTTTCGAAAACTCGGACTCTATTTCGCGTATTTTTCCGAGACGAACGCAATGGCATAGCCCGTTTCCCTTGATTCAGATTTTAGAATTAAATTCTGCCTCGATTTACATTATTGCAGGTTATTGAAAATACGGGTTGTACCAACCACTGGATCGGGCGCTGGCTTCCTCATTTGGCGTGCGATTGAGAGAGAAGGGAGGAACGAGTTCGAAGTTCTGGAGCGGATGGACGATGAGATTAGAGAAGCTAATTAGGTGATTAATTAATGTTTAATTAAATTTATTATTTAATTAATGTATCAATATTTAAAATTGTATAACTTTTCCATATGATGTCGGAATTCAGTGAAATGAGTCGCATTGCGTTCGTATCGTCGAGCACTACATTTTAGAATTGACCAGAACGGAAATGGAGCATGTTAGAATTTTAGATAAATTTGAACGCGAATAGAATTAGAACAGAAATTTATAAATAAAGACTGGCGGAGTGGATCCCAATGTGATAACTCCTTCTCACTCTAATTATTTTACAAGTTAAATATACTGTAGGTTGCAGACGGGGCTTAGTAGCCCCCGACACTATTTATTGTACAAATCATGGTTGTTTGTTTGGACTGTATTGTGTTGTGATGTGAAATGGAATATAAAATATTCTTGTGTTGAATAAATTGTTCGAATAATAAAAATATCATTTTTATTGTATGAATGAAATATATAAAATATTTATGTGTTGAATAAATTGTTTGAGCAATAAAAATATCATTTTTATTGTATGAATGAACTATATAAAATATTCATGTGTTGAATAAATATTTTATTGTTAAAAATATAATTTTTAACGTATATATGAACGACATAAAATTCTCCTGAAATGAAAATAAATATTCATTTATAAAACGGACGATTTGTTTATGTACACCCATTTAACTGATATTGATTAGGACGATAAATTTTACGCATCGCCTAACTGCACAAATAATATTCAGTATTTGTTGGTTGAAACCCCATACGGGTATTGGGATGATACTTGACATACACTAATCCCAATTGTTTAGTTGTATGTCAATCGATGGGTTGAAAGACTGTATAAGCGTTATTTATTTATTTTAACACTTATACAGTGGTAGAATGCACTCTGGATGATGTATTGATGCTTAATGATTATTTATCATTATTGTGAATACAGGCGATGTATGGAAATCCATATAAATATATTTATATGGTAATTGATTGAGTCAGATTCCAATTCATAAATAATGTATAGTTTTAAAATAATATATAGTATAGTTTTCAAATACATTCAGTAGAGTTTTAAATTAATACTCTGTATAGTTTTAGAAAAATATTCAGTATAAATCAGAATATGATTTTGGTGTCCGATTTTGGATGGACATGAAAATATTGAAATGCATGAAGCCGTGTTGATTAGATTTGCGCCATTTTAAAGCAAACGATATTTATAACGATTTGATTCATTTTTATAGTGAATATCGAGAAGGAAATGATTTCAAAATCTAATATTTTGAAAATATTATCATTTAAATATTATAATTATAAGGAGTATTCAATTTTGATTTAAAATTAAAGTGAAAGTGGGAATCATTTTTTTTAAACCAATTTATAAAATATGTTTTGAGCGATATATATATATATATTAATGGCTTGAATAGAACGCGCCGCGCATGACCGTTCGTGAATTTCGACTATTGACTTCGAATTGATATTACGGGAGATCCGATCGTCGAATTCTCCTAAAACCGGAACCGTTGGGTTCGTATCAAAAAGTGCTTTCCAATGAATATAAGAGATTTAAATTTAAACGGTAGGATTTGTAATTATGTCCAAATAAAATTTGAAAAAGGTCGCTATGGATGCAGTTCGGTGGCTGTTAGTGGAAACCGACTGTACGGGTCTTGATAAAATTATTAAAAATATCAATAATTCATGTAAAATCATAATAAATGATCTGGAAATATTTAGGGTGAAAAATTCCACGTTTGTAAAGGTAAAAATATATTTTTATCAAAATGAACTAGTTATTAACTAGAAAGATAATCCAATGTTTTCAAATAAATAAATTGGATTTGAGATAGTTATAAATAACCAGAATATTCCAAAGAATAAACTGGAATGGATTGGAATGTAAATAAAGTATGGAATATTTCGATATTGGATTCCGTGGTTATACGGATATTGTTATGGGAATTTGGAAGATGGATATATCATTCCCCATACGATATGTGTTGGTTTTAGAATTTGATATTGGATATAAGCCGATATAATTTCTAATCAGAGCCTTATATTTAATATTAAATTGGATTTTGGGTTTTTCGTGAATGGTCTCTTCAGTAACACTGTTTTTAAATCCCATGTGAAAAGAATAAATCTTTTAATTAAGATTATTTGAGTTTCTAATTATATATAATTATTGGAATAAAATGGAATGTGAATTGGGTTTATCGTGAATTGTGCCTTTTTAACGACATTCGTTTTTTTACCCAATTAACAGTGAAATGTGATTTGGAAATTATAAATCTTTTAATTAATATTAATGGAGAATTTTCCAAAGTAAAGTTTTCCAATTTAATATATTAAATTGGAATTGAATGGAATTTGATTTGGTAATAATCGAGATAAGCTTCTGTGGAGGAAGACTGTTACTATATATGGAATTTAAAAGGCTTTGCCATTATTCCACATATATTATTAGTCAGATACGGAAATTTATATCGATTATATATATTGATCTGTTTTCTGTGAAGATTCCATAATTAATGGAATGTGATTTTGGGTTTATCGTGAACTGTGTTTTAAATGACATTGGTTCTTTAACCCAGTTAAAGACAGGATTACATGTCTAACATTGTATTTCGAACTGTATTGTTGATCTCTATTAAATATATAATTTTTTAGTGGTGGAGAATTTATTCTCTTGCTTAACACCCTTCTCTGAGATGTATGATCTTAGAGGTTATATATTGGCATAAATCAATGGTACGGTGTAGATTGTCGATGCGACATCTTTGATTTCCCAAAGTTAAATAATCATTAATAATGATTGTTGGAAGATTAAAACTAAGTGGAGTTTTAATGAATCTTTAATTAGATGGAATGTGAATATGATAGTTTAAATTATCAAATTTGTGAAATGATCGAGAATGGAGTAACACCAGTTTTACTCCAGGCGATAGTTAAATCTTTATTTAGATTTGAACCTGAAATGGTAATTAATTTTACCGATAACACCGTGGTGTTAGATATGGAGTATTACCAGTTTTGCTCCATGGGATGAATAGGTTGGGATTGGGAAATAAAACAAATGATTACTTCGGTAAGGGGCGCTAATCCCGACTAGTTTGGAAAACCTTAATTTGGTTTAAATTGTGAAAAGAATTTTTTGGATTGGAATGAGGCATATGTTGTGTTTTTATAGCACTTGTTTATAAGATACGCGAGTTATTCGGAAAGACCGGGTTTATCCCATTCTGAATAATTAACACGACGATAAGTCGACGATGAAGACGGTGGTTGAAGACCAGAGGCCTTCACATCGTTTGGATGAAACTGATGTATTGATTGGGCTGTACACCCAAGACAAGGTAATAAGTAGTGATCGTCCAGACGTACTTTGTAAAAACCCGTAACTTCCCCGTAAAGGAAAGCGTCGGATAGTTCGAGAACAAGCCACAACGGAACTCATATAAAAGAACATTTCATTGTATATTACAATAATGCATCAGATTACAAGAATATACAGAGTATAAATGAATACATAGAAATATCAGAGATTTAAATTACATTTAAATACATAGCAGCGGAAAATAATACAATACACAACTAGAAGTAGATATACGGATACAAAGCTTTCCGGATATCGTTCCAGCTGTAAACCAGGATCCTGTGAATATAAATCTGCAAAACCAAAACTACTAGCTGCCCGTGTCGAAAATAGGGGCACCCAGAGTTTAGGTTAAAACAATAAACTCCAGGTCAGTCATGTGACTGGTGTGAGAACTAAAACAGTTATTAATCTTTATTTTTAAAGTTAGGTAAATCAAGGGACCACGCCGTATAACACGGAACGGGTTTCCTCCCAAGAATACCAGTGCATAAAACAAACAGCGCAATGCTAAATAAAGAAAAATGAAGCTGTTATAAGACCCAGGTCCTATCACACAATGCAACGCAAGCCGGGGGATAGGGTTTTTACCTTATAATAGCCAAGAATGCTTGATACGTTTAAAAGAAATCATTTGATACTATTATAAGTGCATAGTGTATAAAACAACTTCAAATCATAAGTATCAATCATAGGCGACATGAGCATCCCATGCCACTATGTCGCCATATATAGGTTTACAAATAAAACCGCAAATGGCACGTATTTGGAAATTGGATTTCCATCTATGAACCGAGGCTAGGGATTGTCCTCTACCGATTCGAGATAATCTAGCCCATGTCTCAGGCAAGCGCGCAGGCAAGCCTTGGAGCGACAGGGCCGGTCCACCGATGTGGATTATTATGCCTGAACACTACGTTTCCCCGCCCTTTGGGGGCGTAAATGAGCCAACGAATGACTCCATCGGACCCGGATCGTCCGATCTAACCGAGGCGCCTCGCAACAGCAACAACCACACAGGTGAAAAGTATATAAATGTCAGGGCTGGTAGGTCACTGACACCACCCTAGCTAGAAGGAAACGCATGCCCTCCCTGAGGTCCTCTCCCGTTTTTGGTTCACAGCCGGGGTGCGAAACTCGCGAAGTAAACGTTACACAAAGCTACGCCACAAAGGCCGTGCTTCGATCATCAACCACAAGACTTTGCTTTTCAACAGAAGCCTCGATCAATTGCCACTTAGGCATGCCACACAGGCAATTCACTCCATGCGTTTGATATCCATCAATATATAACCCCTGAGCTCGTACGTCTCAGAGAAGGGCGTTAAGCAAGAGAATAAATTCTCCGCCGCCAAACAGATATATATTTAATAGAGATCAATCGCACGGACTAAAATCCAATGTCAGACACACACAGTCCATTTACAAGTCCGTTCTGGGTCTGAACGAAACCGGAGGCACCTAGTACCCCGCATATCCATCGATCTCCAAGTACGTCTGGACGATCACCAACTGTTTCCATCTTTTCGGGTGTACAACCCAATCAAGATCATCAGTAATCACCAAAACGACGTGAAGACCTCCGGTCTTCGACCATCGTCTTCATCTTCGACTTATCGTCGTATCAGTTATTCAGAATGGGATAAACCCGGTCTTTCCGAACAACTCACGTATATTTTAAATAAGTGTTACACAAACACAACATACGCCTCATTCCAATTCATCAGTCACTAACTGTAAATTAATCAAGAGAATAATTCCCCAAATATTAACCCCGAAGGCCGAAACCAACATCAGATCAATATTCAGAAAACCATTCTGCTTAGCTAACCGACAGTTAGTTTCTAAATTTCACATTCATAGGGAAAGGTTCCCATTAATTTTATCCAAGATAAATTCCTGAATTTATTCCCTAATCTTCCTTTGAGTTTCGATTCACCTAGTCGGAATTAGCGAACCTTACCGTAGTAATCATTGGTTTTAATTTCCCAATCCCAACCTATTCATCCCATGAAGTAAAACTGGTCTTACTTCATATCTAACACCACGGTGTTATCGGTAAATTTAATTACCATTTCACGTTCAAATCTAATTAAAGATTTAACTATCGCTTGGAGCAAAACTGGTGATACTCCATTCTCGATCATTTCAATCTAATTAAAGATTCATTAAAACTCCACTTAGTTTTAATCGCTAACTGGGTTAAAGAATCAGTGTCATTTAAAACACGGTTCACGATAAACCCATAATCACATTCATTAATTATCGGGTTAAAGAACGAGTGTTATTTAAAACACCGTCCGCGATAAACCCAAAAATCAATATCGATTCAATTCCAATTAAATATTGTTTAATTGGTACACTTCATTAAATCTAAATAAAAAGATTTAATCTTTTCTCAACTGGGCTCAAGAATCAGTGTTAGTGAAGACACCATTCACGACAAACCCAAATCACATTTGATATTCAATACAAGGCTCTGAATAGAAAATATATCGGCTTATATTCAATATCAAATTCTACGATTAACAAATGTCGTATTGGAAATAACGATATAAATATATATCTTTCAAATTTCCATAACAATATCCATATAATCACGAATTCCAACATCGAAATATTCCGAAGACAATTTCGATTCAAATCCATTCCAATGCAATCATTGGAAATTCTGGTTGTTTTCAAAACCATTTCAAATTCAATTTATTTATTTGAAAATAAATAGAATTATAATTCTAGTTCAAAACTAGTTCATTTCGATAAAAATCTATTTTTATCTTTTCAAATATGGAGTTTTTCATCCCAATTTTTCCCAAATCATTTCTTATGATTTTACACAAATTATTACTATTTTTAATAATTTTATCAAGGCCCGTATAGTCGATTTCCATCAATGTCCATCGAACTGCACTTACAGCGACCTTTTTCAAATTTGATTTGGACATAATCCCAAATCCAACCATTAGATTTCACATTTCTAATATTCGTTAGAAAGCTCTTTTCGATACGAACCCAACGGTTCCGGTTTCAGGAGAATCCGACGGTCGGATCTCCCGTAATATTCGTTTGAAATAAATGGTCGAAATTCATGAACTACCGCGGCGCGGCGCGTTCTATTCAGGCCATTATATTATATATATAATATATATATAATATATATTTCGTCGATTTCTATTTAAAACGAATTATATAAATAGCTTTAAATTCGTTTCAAAAGCAATTTCAACTTCCATTTCAATTCAAATCAAAATTGAATTCTTCTTTATAAATTCGTTTTAAAATTCATTTCTATTCAATTCAAATTCAAATTGGTTTTCTATTCGATTCAATTCAAATTGGTTTTCTATTCGATTCAATTCAAATTGGTTTTCTATTCGATTCAATTCAAATTAAATTTCATTTCAAAATATTCGATTTCGAAATCACTTTACAATATTCGTTTTAAAATGAATAAAATCGATATAAATATCGTTCACGTCAAAATGGCGTCAATCTAATCAACACGGCTTCATATATTGATATTTTCAAATATTCCATTTCGAATATTTCTGTTTCAAATATAATTCGTTCAACACATGACTAATCTCAACGGGTGAGTACTGTCAACACATGAACCTTTATTTTATATTATTCTTTATTTTTCAAATTGGAATGAGGCCCAATCAATTACCATATAAAGTTAATTATATGGATTCCATACAACACATGTATATAATAGCATTGAAAAATAATCAACCATCAACCAAAGTGCACTACACTATATAAGCATCAAATATAGATATCTAACGCTTATAACAGCCTGTCAATCAATCGATCGACATATTTAATCAATCAGGATGAGTGAACTTCAAATTTCATCCCAACACCCGTGTGGGGTTTCAAACAATCAAACGCATATTTTAATTGTGCAGTTGGGCGATGTGTAAAATTTATCGACCCAATCAATGTCCTTCAAATAGGTGTACATAAACAAACCGTCTGGTTTGTAAATGAATATTTATTTATTCACATTCACGTTAAAAATTATATTTTTAACGATAAAACATTTTATTCCAACATATGAATTCCTATTCAGTTCATTCTTTAAATAAAATGATATTTTTATTTTTTTAACTTATTTTAGAAAATTTCGGCGGCATAACGGCACGATACTAGAAACGGGACGAGGTCTAGCCTTATCCCCGGTCTAGTGAAGGCCCACGCCATTCACACATCAATCAAATTCACCAAACAACCAATTCAAATCAAGTCATCAAATTAATTTATGCAACCAAACAAACAAGTCCATGGTCTGTGGACGATTGTGTCGGGTGCTACTAAGCACCGTCTGCATCCTAGTATTTATATATAACTAGAAAAATAAATTGAAGAGTGAGAAGTTCTCACCGATAACTATCCAACCTCACGACACTTCAAATGTAGAAGTCTTCGACATTCTCGCCTTTTGTCGCTTTCGTTGCTCGTATTCACTACATATGTAAAAATCATATTTTTACTTCGCTATTCAATATATAAAAATCGAATTTTTACTTTGCTATTCAATATATAAAAATCGAATTTTTACTTTGCTATTCAATATATAAAAATAGAATTTTTACTTTGCTATTCAATATATAAAAATCGAATTTTTACTTTGCTATTCAATATATAAAAATCGAATTTTTCCAAGGTTAAAAATCATAGCTTTCATCAATAAAAATCCCATTTTTTCTACAATAAAAATCTAACCTTTTTGTTATTAAAAATACAATCTTTATATTACCATTTACTATAAAAATAATATTCTTTACTTCTACAATATAAAACAAAATAATAATAAAATAAATAGATAAAAAGAAGGCTTACAGCGAAATTGGGAGTGGGGAAGGCGGATTGGCGGTGGTCCGCGCAGGCAGAGGGAGGCGGGAGGCTAGGGTTAGGCACGGTTTTGGATTCCAGTGGGGCTAGGGCGTCGGCTGTTTTGTCGGAACAGGGAGGAAGAGAGGCGGGAGGAAGGGTAGAGAGGAGGGGGAGTGGCGGAGGTGCCATCGACGAAGGGAGCGGCGTTGCGGGTTCACGAGGGGAAAGAAGAGGGGCTCGAGGTCGCGAGTTTCCAGAAGGGGAAAGGAGAAGAAAGGAGAAGGGGAATCGGAGGTTTGGGGGAGGAGGCGTGGCGGGTGATGGAGTGCGGCGCCAGGCGCCGACGGTGGGAGGAGCGGCGGCTCCTCCCCCTTCCTTCTCTCTCTTTTATTTTATTTTTTTATTTTATTTCGAAACCTGAATTGATTTGAACGTGAAAAACGGGGGGGCCAGAGAGAAATAGGGGGAGAGGAGAGAGGATTTAATTTTTAATTTATTTTAATTATAAAATAGTCGACTTTTACATACGACCTCTAAACGAGGTCCACCGCCTGTCGTCCATAGCGTTTCACCCCCATTCCGAACACAATGGGATATGTATCGTAAGCTGATTTGATCGTTTCGATCTGTTTCCGTTAAAATCAACATATAACTCTATATATTGAATTTGAACGCGCATTTCAATTTACCGGGGTCACATACTAACTAAAAAAATTCCCGAAATTTTTTTTCTAGCTTCGTATTGACGATACGGTCCTAACAAAACTAGTTTCGTCGAATTCTGAGACCGTTAGAAAAATGGCCAATTTCCAGTCGATTAAAATCAACTAAAACTTGTCAAACGCATTTTCATTTGCCACGCTCACATATTGATTCGAAAAATTATGAAATTTGAAACTTAGCAATAACTTGACATTCCAGACCCAACAAAACTGGTTTCGTCGAAATCCGAGGTCGTTTGCAAAATTCCCATTTTTAAGGGCCTGAATTCCATAGCAACTATTCAGAATTTTCAACTGGACATATCTTTTGATTCCCGTTATGAAATTTTGATTTTTCGGATTCGTTGGAAAGATATTATCAATTAGATCCTAATGTTTTTGGTTTCACTAAAATCCGGATTGTTTTGCACCCGGAATGTTCTATTGAAGTTTGAAATCGAATTATCGAACTACCACGCCATTTTCAATTCTATTTATAATTATAAATAATTATTTATATTCTAACGACGACGTATATAATATATACGTCGAATTATATTCAAAATAAATTTTCTCGTCGATTTTATTTAAAATAATTCATTTTAAATAATCAAAATTCGCTAAAATCGCCAAAATAAAAATTTTAAACTGGCCCAGATTTTCGGGTTGTTACAATCTCCCCCACTTAAAACTTTTCGTCCCCGAAAAGGAACAAAGTCGAAAGTGGTTTGATCAATCAACTCTACGCTCGATCTGGCTTCCATTCTCCAACTTTTCAGTTTCTGAGAATTTTCAAAAATTTGGCTAACACCCTAAATTTTCGAAAAATTTCGCCATAACCTCCCCTGCAATGGGAGCATCGGGAAATCTCAAATAGCTTCCCCGGTCCTTCAGATCTCAAAAAGAAAAAGAAAAAGCCAAGCGGCTAGCCAATAGGCTCATAAAATCATCATCACCCAAGCAAAACAGTAAATTATATTAAACATGTACCTATTTGTCGGGCAAACAAATTTTATTCTTCGGCTCTAGCCTCCTTGCTATGACCTGTTCAATGTAAGTATATGTATATGCAAGCAAATGCGACCAAATTTCAATACAATTCAATATTTGATACAATTAGGCGTAATGGTTCAAAATTATCCAACAAATAAACAAACAACACAAACATCAATCAATTAGTGATTAGAGTTTTAAATTCATAACTTTGATATATAGTCAAAAATCTCATTTTTGATGCCAAATCACAACAATAAGCCCTATCTAATTTTGGTTCTCACACCAGTCAATAGGAGATATATAAATATCACACCTTCAACACTCGAACACTAATTCTGATGATGTAGCTACTATCATCAGAATCATCTTCGGGCGACTAGAGTGTGAATCTATATCTATCCAGTATATTAAAACTTTGAATATACGTTTGCAAGGCGTATATGCAAAATCTTTATATACTGGACTGTCCTAATCAATATAAATAAATAATCAAATACGAATAAGTGATTTAAATTTTCAAAACAAAAATTTGTTTTCATTTTAAAAATATACTCTTCACACTCGTTCTAGGATACTGCTGATCCCATCTCTAACGAGTCATTCTAATTGGATATTACTAATCCAATATCTGATGAGTTCTTTCGTATGGTTCTAATGTGCCTTGTTCTCTGAGCTTTGTAAACCAAAGCTCTGATACCAACTGTAAAAACCCGTAACTTCCCCGTAAAGGAAAGCGTCGGATAGTTCGAGAACAAGCCACAACAGAACTCATATAAAAGAACATTTCATTGTATATTACAACAATGCATCAGATTACAAGAATATACAGAGTATAAATGAATACACAGAAATATCAGAGATTTAAATTACATTTAAATACATAGCAGCGGAAAATAATACAATACACAACTAGAAGTAGACATACGGATACAAAGCTTTCCGGATATCGTTCCAGCTGTAAACCAGGATCCTGTGAATATAAATTTGCAAAACCAAAACTACTAGCTGCCCGTGTCGAAAATAGGGGCACCCAGAGTTTAGGTTAAAACAATAAACTCCAGGTCAGTCATGACTGGTGTGAGAACTAAAACAGTTATTAATCTTTATTTTTAAAGTTAGGTAAATCAAGGGACCACGCCGTATAACACGGAACGGGTTTCCTCCCAAGAATACCAGTGCATAAAACAAACAGCGCAATGCTAAATAAAGAAAAATGAAGCTGTTATAAGACCCAGGTCCTATCACACAATGCAACGCAAGCCGGGGGATAGGGTTTTTACCTTATAATAGCCAAGAATGCTTGATACGTTTAAAAGAAATCATTTGATACTATTATAAGTGCATAGTGTATAAAACAACTTCAAATCATAAGTATCAATCATAGGCGACATGAGCATCCCATGCCACTATGTCGCCATATATAGGTTTACAAATAAAACCGCAAATGGCACGTATTTGGAAATTGGATTTCCATCTATGAACCGAGGCTAGGGATCGTCCTCTACCGATTCGAGACAATCTAGCCCATGTCTCAGGCAAGCGCGCAGGCAAGCCTTGGAGCGACAGGGCCGGTCCATCGATGTGGATTATTATGCCTGAACACTACGTTTCCCCGCCCTTTGGGGGCGTAAATGAGCCAACGAATGACTCCATCGGACCCGGATCGTCCGATCTAACCGAGGCGCCTCGCAACAGCAACAACCACACAGGTGAAAAGTATATAAATGTCAGGGCTGGTAGGTCACTGACACCACCCTAGCTAGAAGGAAACGCATGCCCTCCCTGAGGTCCTCTCCCGTTTTTGGTTCACAGCCGGGGTGCGAAACTCGCGAAGTAAACGTTACACAAAGCTACGCCACAAAGGCCGTGCTTCGATCATCAACCACAAGACTTTGCTTTTCAACAGAAGCCTCGATCAATTGCCACTTAGGCATGCCACACAGGCAATTCACTCCATGCGTTTGATATCCATCAATATATAACCCCTGAGCTCGTACGTCTCAGAGAAGGGCGTTAAGCAAGAGAATAAATTCTCCGCCGCCAAACAGATATATATTTAATAGAGTTCAATCGCACGGACTAAAATCCAATGTCAGACACACACAGTCCATTTACAAGTCCGTTCTGGGTCTGAACGAAACCGGAGGCACCTAGTACCCCGCATATCCATCGATCTCCAAGTACGTCTGGACGATCACCAACTGTTTCCATCTTTTCGGGTGTACAGCCCAATCAAGATCATCAGTAATCACCCAAACGACGTGAAGACCTCCGGTCTTTGACCATCGTCTTCATCTTCGACTTATCGTCGTATCAGTTATTCAGAATGGGATAAACCCGGTCTTTCCGAACAACTCACGTATATTTTAAATAAGTGTTACACAAACACAACATACGCCTCATTCCAATTCATCAGTCACTAACCGTAAATTAATCAAGAGAATAATTCCCCAAATATTAACCCCGAAGGCCGAAACCAACATCAGATCAATATCCAGAAAACCATTCTGCTTAGCTAACGGACAGTTAGTTTCTAAATTTCACATTCATAGGGAAAAGTTCCCATTAATTTTATCCAAGATAAATTCCTGAATTTATTCCCTAATCTTCCTTTGAATTTCGATTCACCTAGTCGGAATTAGCGAACCTTACCGTAGTAATCATTGGTTTTAATTTCCCAATCCCAACCTATTCATCCCATGAAGTATAACTGGTCTTACTTCATATCTAACACCACGGTGTTATCGGTAAATTTAATTACCATTTCACGTTCAAATCTAATTAAAGATTTAACTATCGCTTGGAGCAAAACTGGTGATACTCCATTCTCGATCATTTCAATCTAATTAAAGATTCATTAAAACTCCACTTAGTTTTAATCGCTAACTGGGTTAAAGAATCAGTGTCATTTAAAACACGGTTCACGATAAACCCATAATCACATTCATTAATTATCGGGTTAAAGAACGAGTGTTATTTAAAACACCGTCCGCGATAAACCCAAAAATCAATATCGATTCAATTCCAATTAAATATTGTTTAATTGGTACACTTCATTAAATCTAAATAAAAAGATTTAATCTTTTCTCAACTGGGCTCAAGAATCAGTGTTAGTGAAGACACCATTCACGACAAACCCAAATCACATTTGATATTCAATACAAGGCTCTGAATAGAAAATATATCGGCTTATATTCAATATCAAATTCTACGATTAACAAATGTCGTATTGGAAATAACGATATAAATATATATCTTTCAAATTTCCATAACAATATCCATATAATCACGAATTCCAACATCGAAATATTCCGAAGACAATTTCGATTCAAATCCATTCCAATGCAATCATTAGAAATTCTGGTTGTTTTCAAAACCATTTCAAATTCAATTTATTTATTTGAAAATAAATAGAATTATAATTCTAGTTCAAAACTAGTTCATTTCGATAAAAATCTATTTTTATCTTTTCAAAT
The DNA here is from genome assembly GCA_030737875.1 of Allium sativum. Lineage (NCBI taxonomy): Eukaryota > Viridiplantae > Streptophyta > Magnoliopsida > Asparagales > Amaryllidaceae > Allium > Allium sativum. The sequence continues at coordinate 15,821,879 of CM060927.1, read as the reverse complement.
ATGGAGTTTTTCATCCCAATTTTTCCCAAATCATTTCTTATGATTTTACACAAATTATTACTATTTTTAATAATTTTATCAAGGCCCGTACAGTCGATTTCCATCAATGGCCATCGAACTGCACTTACAGCGACCTTTTTCAAATTTGATTTGGACATAATCCCAAATCCAACCATTAGATTTCACATTTCTAATATTCGTTAGAAAGCTCTTTTCGATACGAACCCAACGGTTCCGGTTTCAGGAGAATCCGACGGTCGGATCTCCCGTAATATTCGTTTGAAATAAATGGTCGAAATTCACGAACTGCCGCGGCGCGGCGCGTTCTATTCAGGCCATTATATTATATGTATAATATATATATAATATATATTTCGTCGATTTCTATTTAAAACGAATTATATAAATAGCTTTAAATTCGTTTCAAAAGCAATTTCAACTTCCATTTAAATTCAAATTAAAATTGAATTCTTCTTTATAAATTCGTTTTAAAATTCATTTCTATTCAATTCAAATTCAAATTGGTTTTCTGTTCGATTCAATTCAAATTGGTTTTCTATTCGATTCAATTCAAATTGGTTTTCTATTCGATTCAATTCAAATTAAATTTCATTTCAAAATATTCGATTTCGAAATCACTTTACAATATTCGTTTTAAAATGAATAAAATCGATATAAATATCGTTCACGTCAAAATGGCGTCAATCTAATCAACACGGCTTCATATATTGATATTTTCAAATATTCCATTTCGAATATTTCTATTTCAAATATAATTCGTTCAACACATGACTAATCTCAACGGGTGAGTACTGTCAACACATGAACCTTTATTTTATATTATTCTTTATTTTTCAAATTGGAATGAGGCCCAATCAATTACCATATAAAGTTAATTATATGGATTCCATACAACACATGTATATAATAGCATTGAAAAATAATCAACCATCAACCAAAGTGCACTACACTGTATAAGCATCAAATATAGATATCTAACGCTTATAACAGCCTGTCAATCAATCGATCGACATATTTAATCAATCAGGATGAGTGAACTTCAAATTTCATCTCAACACCCGTGTGGGGTTTCAAACAATCAAACGCATATTTTATTTGTGCAGTTGGGCGATGTGTAAAATTTATCGACCCAATCAATGTCCTTCAAATAGGTGTACATAAACAAACCGTCTGGTTTGTAAATGAATATTTATTTATTCACATTCACGTTAAAAATTATATTTTTAACGATAAAACATTTTATTCCAACATATGAATTCCTATTCAGTTCATTCTTTAAATAAAATGATATTTTTATTTTTCTAACTTATTTTAGAAAATCTCAGCGGCATAACGGCACGATACTAGAAACGGGACGAGGCCTAGCCTTATCCCCGGTCTAGTGAAGGCCCACGCCATTCACACATCAATCAAATTCACCAAACAACCAATTCAAATCAAGTCATCAAATTAATTTATGCAACCAAACAAACAAGTCCATGGTCTGTGGACGATTGTGTCGGGTGCTACTAAGCACCGTCTACATCCTAGTATTTATATATAACTAGAAAAATAAATTGAAGAGTGAGAAGTTCTCACCGATATCTATCCAACCTCACGACACTTCAAATGTAGAAGTCTTCGACATTCTCGCCTTTTGTCGCTTTTGTTGCTCGTATTCACTACATATGTAAAAATCATATTTTTACTTCGCTATTCAATATATAAAAATCGAATTTTTACTTTGCTATTCAATATATAAAAATCGAATTTTTACTTTGCTATTCAATATATAAAAATCGAATTTTTACTTTGCTATTCAACATATAAAAATCGAATTTTTACTTTGCTATTCAATATATAAAAATCGAATTTTTCCAAGGTTAAAAATCATAGCTTTCATCAATAAAAATCCCATTTTTTCTACAATAAAAATCTAACCTTTTTGTTATTAAAAATACAATCTTTATATTACCATTTACTATAAAAATAATATTCTTTACTTCTACAATATAAAACAAAATAATAATAAAATAAATAGATAAAAAGAAGGCTTACAGCGAAATTGGGAGTGGGGAAGGCGGATTGGCGGTGGTCCGCGCAGGCAGAGGGAGGCGGGAGGCTAGGGTTAGGCGCGGTTTTGGATTCCAGTGGGGCTAGGGCGTCGGCTGTTTTGTCAGAACAGGGAGGAAGATGGGCGGGAGGAAGGGTAGAGAGGAGGGGGGAGTGGCGGAGGTGCCATCGACGAAGGGAGCGGCGTTGCGGGTTCACGAGGGGAAAGAAGAGGGGCTCGAGGTCGCGAGTTTCCAGAAGGGGAAAGGAGAAGAAAGGAGAAGGGGAATCGGAGGTTTGGGGGAGGAGGCGTGGCGGGTGATGGAGTGCGGCGCCAGGCGCCGACGGTGGGAGGAGCGGCGACTCCTCCCCCTTCCATCTCTCTTTTTTTTTCGAAACCTGAATTGATTTGAACGTGAAAAACAGGGGGGGGGGGGCAGAGAGAAATAGGGGGAGAGGAGAGAGGATTTAATTTTTAATTTATTTTAATTATAAAAAAGTTGACTTTTACATACGACCTCTAAACGAGGTCCACCGCCTGTCGTCCATAGCGTTTCACCCCCATTCCGAACACAATGGGATATGTATCGTAAGCTGATTTGATCGTTTCGATCTGTTTCCGTTAAAATCAACATATAACTCTATATATTGAATTTGAACGTGCATTTCAATTTACCGGGGTCACATACTAACTAGAAAAATTCCCGAAAAAAATTTTCTAGCTTCGTATTGACGACACGGTCCTAACAAAACTAGTTTCGTCGAATTCTGAGACCGTTAGAAAAATGGCCAATTTCCAGTCGATTAAAATCAACTTAAACTGGTCAAACGCGTTTTCATTTGCCACGCTCACATATTGATTCGAAAAATTATGAAATTTGAAACTTAGCAATAACTTGACATTCCGGACCCAACAAAACTGGTTTCGTCGAAATCCGAGGTCGTTTGCAAAATTCTCATTTTTAAGGGCCTGAATTCCATAGCGACTATTCAGAATTTTCAACTGGACATATCTTTTGATTCCCGTTATGAAATTTTGATTTTTCGGATTCGTTGGAAAGATATTATCAATTAGATCCTAATGTTTTTGGTTTCACTAAAATTCGGATTGTTTTGCACCCGGCATGTTCAATTGAAGTTTGAAATCGAATTATCGAACTACCGCGCCATTTTCAATTCTATTTATAATTATAAATAATTATTTATATTCTAACGACGACGTATATAATATATACGTCGAATTATATTCAAAATAAATTTTCTTGTCGATTTTATTTAAAATAATTCATTTTAAATAATCAAAATTCGCTAAAATCGCCAAAATAAAATTTTTAAACTGGCCCAGATTTTCGGGTTGTTACAATTTGGAGATCGACCGGATATGTGAGGATCTCTCTCCTATATTGGACATATGGGACAAGGAATAAGGTGCCTCCAGTATCGTTCAGACCTAGAATGAACAAGTAAATGGATGTGTGTCTGACATTGGATTTTATTCTGTGTTGATTGATTTCTATTAACTATATATCTGTTTGGTGGCGGAGAATTTATTCTCTTGTTTAACACCCTTCTCTGAGATGTACGAGCTTAGAGGTTATATATAGATAGACATCAAGTGCATGGCGTGAATTGTCAGTGTGTCATGTAGAGATGCAAATGATCAAGGCTTCTGTTGAAAAGCAGAGTCTTGTGGTTGATGATCAAAGCACGGCTTTAAATAGCATAGCTGTGTGTATTGCATTAACTCGTGAGCCTCACACCCCGGTATGAACCAGAAACGGGAGAGGACTGCAGGGAGAACATGCATTTCTTTCTAGCTAGGAGTGGTGTCATGGTATGGAGCCTAGACATTTTACTTATGTGGATGTTGCATATTATTTGATGGATAGCGAAGCGCCTTGGATATATCGGTCACTACGGGGCTGATGGATGATATGGTCGACGTACTGACCATTACGCCCCATAGGGCGAGGAAAAGTATTGTTCAGGAATAACTAATCTCCAAACGTAAGAGTGGACCATCCCCGAAGATCCAAGGTGCAGTTGCGGCTGTAGCCTGAGACATGGTATAATTGATTGTCTCGAATTCTGTAAGGACGATCCCTTGCCTTGGTTCATGATGGAAATCCAACTTCCAATACGACATCATGCGGTTTTGGTTGTAGAACTAGTATCGTGACATGATAATGGTACCCATGCCGTCTATGATCGATACATTTATATTTGATGTTGTTTTTAATACTATGCACTTATAATAGTATTAAATGATTTGTTTAAACATATCAAGCATGTCTGGCTATTATAAGGGAAAACTCTATCCTCCGGCTTATGTTGCATTGTGTGATGGGACCTGAGTTTTATAATAGCTTCATTTTTCAAAAAGCATTGCGTTGTTTATTTTTATGCATAGGTATTCATGGGAGAAAACCCGTTCCGTGTTATACGGCGTGGTCCCTTGATTTACCTCATCTATAAAGTAAAATTTTAAATAACTTTTTTAGTTCTCACACCATTCCTATGACTGACTCAGAGTTTATTGTTTCTACCTAAACTCTGGGTGTCCATATTTTCCAAACGGGCAGCTAGTAGTTTTGGTTTTCGCAGATATTTCTTTTCTCAGGATCCTGGATTTATAGCTGGAGCCATATTAAGAAAGCTTTGTATCCGTGTATTTCTTTCAATTGTGTTATGTATTATTTTTCCACTGCTAATGTAATTAATCTCTGATATTTTTCTGATGTATATTATTTATTCGTACTCTGTTATATTCTTATACTCTGATGTAAATTGTTGTAATAGCAATGAAGTGTTCTGTCGTTTGCATTCGAACTTGTCGTGTTCTCAACTCAATCCGGGCTTTCCCTTACGGCGAGTTTGGGTCATTTCATTTTTTGGTATCAGGGCTTTGGTTTACAGAGCTCGAGAACAAGGCACATTATAACCAAATGAAAGAATTCATCAGAGATAGGATTAGTAATATCTAATAAGAATGACTCGTTAGAGATAGGATCAGTAGTATCCCAGAACGAGTGTGCAGAGTGTTATTTTTAAAATCAAATTTAGTTTTAAAATTTTATATCAATCATACGTATTTGAATATTTATTTTATATTGATTTTGGACGACCAAGTATATGAAGATTTTGAATATATGGTGTAATTAACGTATATTCGAAGCCTCTAATATACTGGGTAGATATAGAATCGCACTCTAGCCACCCAAAGATGATGTTGATGATTGAGGCCTCATCATCAGTGTTATGTTCGAATTTCGAAAGTGGGATATCTATATGTTTCCAATTGACTGGTGTGAGAACCAAAACTTAGATAGGGTTATTGTTTGTGATTTGGCACTAAAAATATTATTTTTATGCCTATATAGAAAGTTATATGTTCGAAAAGATAATCAACTAATTGATTGCTGGTTGTGTTGTTTGATTATTAGTTTAACTAATAAAAATATTGGAATACTAATTAATTTAACCAATATGATAATGGTAGAATCCAATTTGAACAGAATTGGAAATTGATTAGAATTGCATAGATGTACATGTATGTATAATGAACATGTCATAGAAGGGAAGATAAGAAGAGGAATAAAATTGTATGCCCAACAAATAAGTACATGTTTACTATTTTCTTGGGTTTTGATGATTTTATGAGCCGATAGGCTAGCCGCTTGACTTTTTCTTTTCCTTTTTGGATGATGAGGGCCCTGTGAGGCAAGTTGCGGTTTTAAATATCAACCCGTACAAAGGAGATCATGGCAAAAAAATTCGAAAATTTAGGGTGTTAGCCAAATTTTTGAAGAACTACAAAATTCTTAGAAACTGAAAAGTTGAAGAATGAAAGCCAAAATGAAATTGAGTTTTTTTTTTGAGGAAGAGAATGAATGAAAGTTGAGTTGGTTAGTTAAACAACTTTCAGCTCAGTTCCTTTTCGAGGACGAAAATATTTTAAGTGGGGGAGATTGTAACAATCCGGATTTTCAGAACCAATTTAAATTTTTTATTTTAGCTAATTTAACGGATTTTGGATATTTAAAATGATTTATATTAAATAATAATGAATAAAATTTATTTTAATCGAAGTTAGAATGAATAAATTTATTTTAATTAAATATGAGCCTAAAAAGGCGCGGTAGTTTGAAAATTCGATTTTAAATTTCAAATGAATGTACATAATTCAATATAAATTGGATTTCAGTAAAACCAGAAATATTTGAATATGTTTAATAATATCTTTCTAACGAATTTAAGAAACTGAGATTTCGTAACATAAACTAAAAGTAATGTCCAGTTTAAAATTTAAAATAGTCGTTATGGAATATATATATATATAATATATATAAAGCCCTTAGAAATAGCCATTTTGCAAACGACATCCATTTTTGACGAAACCACTTTTATTGGATCTGGAATGTCAACATATTCCTAGATTCCAATTTTCATAATTTTTGGAATTGATGTGTTAGCGTGGTGAATTTAAACGCATTTGGTACTTTCAGTTTGAATTTAATTGACTGGAAAAATGGCCATTTTTCAAACGGCCTCCAAATTCGACGAAATTAGTTTTTTTAGGACCGTATCGTCAAAACATAGCTAGATTTATTTTCAGGAATTTTTGGAGTCAGTATGCGGCCCCGGTAAATTAAATTGTACATTTAAATTCGATATACATTGATTTATATTTAAATTTTTGATAAAAACTGATTAGAATTGGCTTACGAAACATGTCTCATTGTGTTCGGAATGAGGGTATTTAGCTAGGGACGACAGTTTTTGGGTTTGATTTGGAGTTAGGATCGTTTAACAGATAAATTGGAAAATAAATATAATAAATATAATAAAATATAATTTTTTTTTTTTATAAAACCCTAGTTCCAGAGCCGCCGCCTCATTTCATTGAACGACTGAAAAGCTCCCGAATATGTGGCGATTTTTCGTTGAATCCACAAATGAATTCAATAAATCTCCAAAATGGAATTTGTAGATCTCCTCACAAGCTTTCAATTGACAAGGGTTTGATCAGATATAATGTTGTATACTGGGTGAATTTCGGGCACGAAGGGCTGCCGCTTCGTGGAGTTTCCCGGCCTTCTGGGACCCACCGAGGTTGACCCGCCTCTTAGTAGTGGCGGCGCACCCCAAGGCCGACGCTGGGGCACCACAGGATCGGGCGCTGGCTTCCTCATTTGGCGTGCGATTGGAGAGAGAAGGGAGGAACGGGTTTGAAGTTCTGGAGCGGATGAACGATGGGATTAGAGAAGTTAATTAGGTGATTAATTAATGTATCAATGTTTAAAATTGTATAACTTTTCTATATGATTTCGGAATTCAGTGAAACGAGTCGCGTTGCACTCGTATCGTCGAGCACTACATTTCAGAACTGACCAGAACGGAAATGGAGCACGTTAGAATTTTGTATAAATTTGAACGTAAATAGAATTAGAACAGAAATTTATAAATAAAGACTGGCGGAGTGGATCCCAATGTTATAGCTCCTTCTCACTTTAATTATTTTACAGTTAAATATACTTAAGGTTGCAGACGGGGATTAGTAGCCCACGACATTATTTATTGTACAAACCATGGTTGTTTGTTTGGACTGTATTGTGTTGTGATTGTGATGTGAAATGGAATATAAAATATTCATGTGTTGAATAAATTGTTTGAACAATAAAAATATCATTTTTATTGTATGAACGAAATATGTAAAATATTTATGTGTTGAATAAATTGTTTGAACAATAAAAATATCATTTTTATTGTATGAATGAACTATATAAAATGTTCATGTGTTGAATAAATATTTTATCGTTAAAAGTATAATTTTTAATATATATATGAATGGCATAAAATTCTCCTGAAATGAAAATAAATATTCATTTACAAATCGGACGATTTTTTATGTAAACCCATTTAACTGATATTGATTAGGACGACAAATTTTACACATCGCCCAACTACACAAATAATATTCAGTATTTGTTGGTTGAAACCCCATACGGGTATTGGGATGATAATTGACATACACTAATCTCAATTGTTTAGTTGTATGTCAATCAATGGGTTAAAAGACTATATAAGCATTATTTATTTATTTTAATGCTTATACAGTGGTAGAATGCACTCTGAATGATGTGTGAATGTTTAATGATTATTTATCATTATTGTGAATACAAGCAATGTATGGAAATCCATATAAATATATTTATATGTAATTGATTGAGTCTGGTTCCAATTCAGAAATAACGTATAGTTTTAAAATAATTAATAGTATAGTTTTCAAATATTATTCAGTATAGTTTCAAATTAATATTCTGTATAGTTTTAAAAAAATATTCAGTATAAATCAAAATATGATTTTGGTGTCCGATTTTGGATGGACATAAAACAATTGAAATGTGTGAAGCCGTGTTGATTAGATTTGCGCCATTTTAAAGTGAACGATATTTATATCGATTTTATTCATTTTTATAGTGAATATTGAAAAGGAAATGATTTTGAAATCTGATATTTTGAAAATATTATCATTTAAATATTATAATGATAAGGAGTATTGAATTTTGATTTAATTATTAATGAAAGTGGGAATCATTTTTTTTAAAATGAATTTATAAAATACGTTTTGAACGAAATATATACTATATACTATATATATATTCATGGCTTGAATAGAACACGCCACGACCGTTCGCGAATTTCGACTATTGACTTCGAATTGATATTATGGGAGATCCGACTGTCGGATTCTCCTAAAACCGGAACCATTGAGTTCGTATCAAAAAGAGCTTTTCAACGAATATAAGATATTTAAATTTGAATGGTTGGGTTTGGAATTATGTCCAAATCAAATTTGGAAAAGGTCGTCATGGATGCAGTTCGGTGGCCGTTAGTGGAAACCGACTGTATGGGCCTTGATAAAATTATTAAAAATATCAATAATTCGTGTAAAATCATAATAAATATTTGGAAAGAATTGGGATGAAAAAATCCATGTTTTTAAAGATAAAAATATATTTTTATCGAAACGAACTAGTTATTAACTAGAGAGATAATCCAATGTTTTTAAATAAATAAAGGATTTGAAATAGTTATAAATGACCAAAATCTTCCAATGAATAAATTAGAATGGAAATAATCTTCGAAAAATTTCGATATTGGATTCCGTGGTTATATGGATATTGTTATGGTAATTTGGAAGATGGACATATATCTTTATTCCCCATACGATATGTGCTGGTTTCAGAATTTGATATTGGAAATAAGCCGATATAATTTCTATTCAGAGCCTTATATTTAATATTAAATTGGATTTTTGGTTTTTCGTGAATGGTGTCTTTAGTAACACTGTTCTTAAATCAAGTGTGAAAAGAATACTAATTAAGATTATTAGAGTTCCCAATTATATAAAATTATTGGAATAAAATGGAATGTGAATTGGGTCTATCATGAATTGTGTTTTTTTAACGACATTCGTTCTTTAACCCAATTAACAGTGAAATGTGATTTTGAATTTATAAATTTTAATTAAGATCAATGGAAAATTTTCCACAGTAAAGTTTTCCAATTTAATATATTAAATTGGAATTGAATGGAATTCAATTTGGTAATAATCGAGATGTGCTTCTGTGGAGGAAGTCTGTTATTATTCATGGAATTTTAAAGGCTTTGCCGTTGTTCATTTTATATTATTAGTCAAATACGGAAATTTATATCAATTATATATATTGATCTGTTTTCCGTGAAGATTGCATAATTAATGGAATGTGATTTTGGGTTTATCGTGAACTGTGTTTTAAATGACATTGGGTTAAATGTTTTAAATGACATTAGTTCTTTAACCCAGATAAAGACAGGATTACATGTCTAACATTGTATTTCAAACTGTATTGTTGATCTCTATTAAATATATATCTGTTTGGTGGCGGAGAATTTATTCTTTTGCTTAACACCCTTCTCTGAGATGTACGAGCTTAGTGGTTATATATTGGCAAAAATCAATGGTACGATGTAGATTGTCGATGCGGATGTTTGATTTCCTAAAGTTAAATAATCATTAATAATGATTGTTGGAAGATTAAAACTAAGTTGAGTTTTAATGAATCTTTAATTAGATGGAATGCGAATATGATAATTTAAATTATCAAATTTGTGAAATGATCGAGAATGGAGTAACACAAGTTCTACCCCAGGCGATAGTTAAATTTTTAATTAGATTTGAACGTGAAATGGTAATTAATTTTACCGATAACACCGTGGTGTTAGATATGGAGTATTACCAGTTTTGCTCCATGGGATGAATAGGTTGGGTTTGGGAAATAAAACAAATGATTACTTTGGTAAGGTGCGCTAATCCCGACTAGTTTGGAAAACCATGATTTGGTTTAAATTGTGAAAAGAATTTTTGAATAAAAGAATATTCTGGATTGGAATGAGGCGTATGTTGTGTTTTTATAGCACTTGTTTATAAGATACGCGAGTTATTCGGAAAGACTGGGTTTATCCCATTCTGAATAATTAACACGACGATAAGCTGACGATGAAGACGGTGGTTGAAGACTGGAGGTCTTCACATCGTCTGGATGATTACTGATGTCTTGATTAGGCTGTACACCCAAGATGAGGTAATAAGTGGTGATCGTCCATACGTACTTAGAGATCGACTGGATATGCGAGGACCTCTCTTCTGTATTGGACAAATGGGATGAGGAATAAGGTGCCTCTGATTTCGTTCAGACCCAGAACAAAATAGTAAATGAATGTGTGTATGACATTGGATTTTATTCTGTGTTGATTGATTTCTATTAAATATATATTTGTTTGGTGGCAGAGAATTTATTCTCTTGCTAAACACCCTTTTTGAGACGTATGAGCTTAGAGGTTATGTATAGATAAACATCAGTTGCATGACGTGAATTGTCAGCGTGGCATGCTGAGATGCAAATGATCAAGGCTTCTGTTGAAAAGCAGAGTCTTGTGATTGATGATCAAAGCTCGGCTTTAAATAGCATAGCTTTGTGTATAGCATTATTTCGTGAGCCTCACACCCCGGTATGAACCAGAAACGGGAGAGGACTGTAGGGAGAACATGCGTTTCTTTCTAGCTAGGAGTGGTGTTATGGTATAGAGCCCAGACATTTTACTCATGTGGATGTTGCATATTATTTGATGGATAGTGAGGCGCCTCGGATATATCGGTCACTATGGGGACGACGGATGATATGGTCGACATACTGACCATTATGCCCCATAGGGTAGGGAAACGTATTTGTTTAGGAATAACTAATCCACAAACATAAGAGTGGATCGACCCTGAAGATCCAAGGCTGAGACATCATAGGCTAGATTGTCTCGCATTTGGTAAGAACGATCCCTTGCCTTGGTTCATGATGGAAATCCAACTTCCAATACGACATCGTGCGGTTTTGATTCTAGAATTAGTATGGAGACATGGTATATAGTACCCATGCCATCTATGATCGATACATTTATATTTGAATTTGTTTTTAACACTATGCACTTATAATAGTATTAAATGATTTGTTTAAATGTATCAAGCATGTTTGGCTACTATAAGGGAAAACACTATACTCCGACTTGCGTTGCATTATGTGATGGGACCTGAGTTTTATAATAGCTTCATTTTCAAAAAAGCATTGCGCTGTTTATTTTTATGCACATGTATTCATGGAAGAAAAACCATTCCGTGTTATACGGTGTGGTCCCTTGATTTACCTTATTTCTAAAGTAAAGTTTTAAATAACTGTTTTAGTTCTCACACCAGTCCCATGACTGATCAGAGTTTATTGTTTCTACCTAAACTCTAGGTGCCCATATTTCCCACACGGGCCGCTAGTAGTTTTGGTTTTAGCAGATACTTCTTTTCCTAGCATTCTGGATTTACAGCTAGAGCTATATTAGGGAAGCTTTGTATCCGTGTATTTCTTTCAGTTGTGTTATCTATTATTTTTCCGCTGCTAATGTAATTTAATCTCTGATATTTTTCTAACATATTGTGACAACCCAAATTTCGATAGCCCGAACTTTTCTCAAAATTCCATTCCATCGAAACTCGGATTAGTTTGCTCTGGTATCCTGCAGAAAAGACAAAGACATAAAACAAGTCAGAGCTCAGAAATTATCTCACGACGGAATGGGTAAAATATAATATAATCAGAATATAACCTTACCGTATTAATAATACTGCCTAACCAATTTCCAAGGCTATCATGTCCCTGCCACAAATCTAACCTATGAGTATGTTATGAGGAGGGAGTCAGAACACAAGTTTTGGTGATTAGATTTAAGCTATACACTTTGGATAATCCTACATATACCGTTCAATCATATTTTTTTTATTTATTAGGTTACTTGGGTTAACATCACTCAAGGCTTACACACACGTCGCACCCACTTACTCCCCAGTGGATTAACCTAATACAGTATAAATGTAGCTACCCCCAATATTAAGGTACACCCCATGGTGCCCCACTCGCATGGCCTCTACCGTAACACCATCGAAATATACGCAGTCCCTCATCCTACGTCATAGTGACGTGCGAATATCAATATTATGTTCCGCATATATCTATCATTACTATGCTACATAAACGTAATGACTGCCACCTTTGTTCGAATCAGACTCCATACCAGAGTAATGCCCTCAAGTCTGCGATACACCACCCAGAGCCGACATGCATGTATCTAGACTGTCCACCATACGTATCTTCAATTGTAGCTCGACGCCTTAATCGCACATCCTCTATTGTGCACCGAGTTCCGTGGCAGGGCGATACAAGAAACACGGAACTCGATCAAGAGCTTTTCCATATCTGTACAGGCCTATCTTTAAAGAGCCTCTATATACATATATACCTAGGGTTTGTATTCGTGGTGGCTATGGCCCCACCTCGGCCCCTCCATCAATTAGTAAAGACTACCAGAGCTAAGCGACTGCCCCTACGCAAACAATCTAAACGTCAATGTGGCGTCTCCCCTCAACCCCTTACCTCGATAATGAAGGGTGGAATAGTATCTTGGGTTTAGCTCAAGTCTTTCTGTATCCCACTGGCTGCCGATGACGGGTGTACGATAGTCTACTATCCTTGTAGGTCCTGACCCTCTACATCATCGTGAGGCAATAGCCGAACCACCCTTATGTCACCTCGTAACAGCATTCTGACTGCATAGCTACATCTGCAGTCAAGTCCCACCCAACTAGTAGTTACGCGTAGACCCAACCTCTGTGGACACAGCCTAAAACATCTGATGCCGCACAGAGGACTACTAGGAGCACCTTACGTACCTCAAGAAGTCGCGTGCTTCCCCTTCCAGTCCTTCGGAGCCGTCAGAACAATCAGATGAATATGCGCTCTTCCTCGTGCCTTATAACACCACGATGATCTACCTCGTTGGGTTATTCGCCCTCAAACGTGTTGATTAATTCAAGCGCCTCACTTTAATATGTTATTAAACCATATGTCTAAACATTCTTTTATGCGCTTGTCTCACCTCATCAGGTTTCCAGTTAACTTGGTTATTCCAATACATATTGAATTCTTATTCACATTACCAAGTTTCTCTTGTTTATTAATTTCAGTCATACAAATTAATCCATTCAAGTTTATTAATAAGCCCTCAACGTGTTATTCTCTAGAATGTGGCCCAAGGTCTGTAATCCACAATCTCTTTTATATTTTCTTATTGATTTCATTATTACAATAACATGTTTTACTTAATATGTAATTAAATATGTCCAATTCACATGTTTTCTAAAATGTCACTTACCATTTATGATTAAATATTACTTATTTTATTTCATAAGTTTTTCTTATTCTTTCTCATTTAATCATAATTCCATTTGACGTTGTCAATACAACTATCGTTGTTTACTTATTAACTTAGTTCCGTTAACTAAGGCCCATTAATAAGTTTCTCTACCTATTTATTATAACCTATGCTATAATTTCCTCTTGTCCCTAGGACAAGCCGAAACATTCTTATCAACGGGTTTCAGACTCCCAAGCTTACAGATTGCTTAATTTATAATTATGTACAATATATTTTCCCCCTTTTCTTAACTGGTTTCAGGTTTCCCATTTACTGATTACTTAATTTACAATTAAGTGTCTCTTAACTCAATTCACCAGTTATCCTATTCTCTTACTAACTTATTATAACCTAAGTTATAATCCCCACTTGTCCCTAGGACAAGTTTACCTATTATACAACATTTTCCTTAATGTTACTTATTCATAATAGGTGATTATCATTTCTACAAGTTATGCTTACCCTAAAGGTGTCTTTAATTACATAACTTTATTATCTCTACTGGTTATGTATACCACTAGGTATCTTTAATTACATAACCTTATCGGGCTAAGTTTGCTGGCCTATATGTAAATATTACCCCACTCCTCAGATTTGCTTAACCTACTCACTGTCCAACCAATTTTACTTAACTCTAACTTTAGTTCATATTCATAAAATCCTTATGGATTAGATTAGGTTAAGTTGTCCAATTGATTACCATGTCCATTTATGTTTATAATGGGCTAGACCTCCCACATTAGGCCTACAACTTGTGGATGCTGGATATGCAAGTCGGGTCTGGGAAGACTTCTTCAACAAGTTGGGCCTAACCTCGTGTCATAGCCCGTCTCGTATTTGCGCAGTTAGACCTCTCACATTAGGTTAAACATTAGTGGCTGCTGGATATGCCGGTCGGGTTCGGGCAGACTTCCACCACTAATGCAACCTAACCTCGTGTCATAAGTGCAATTATAATTTTTAATTTTAATCCTCGGCATTCATTATTAATCAATTATTTAAACCTATGCCTTTATAGGTGTTAATGCCCATTTACCCAATTATATTCGTGATGGATTACACATCTAAATTCCTATTATTCAAATTTTGCCAATTCATATTTTACATACGATCCCATTTGCGCCCAAATCATTTTTCTATACTTATAATCCAATTTAAGATCTTTTAACATAATTTGGTCGATGCCCCAAACCCATATTTCTTTATTCAATTCTATGTATATAATCATACAACCATTCTAATTTGCACAGGTAAGGGCTCTGGTATATAAATAGGACAAATCAATATGTGATATGAACAGTGGTAGTTACTGCCAATATTTTTAATAAGTCTATAACATATAAACATTTCCAACATTTCAACTAATCTTACGTATAAATTTTCAATCATTTATGTTCATATCAGATTGCGCCTCCAAATTAAAGTCTCAAAACATAATATGTTATGTTTCAAAATCCCATTTCAAATTATGTCCCAAATCCCAATATATGTTGTGTGTCTTCCTACATGTAATTAACTTTATTTAAAATAACATGTAGTTCTCTAATAGTTTATCATTTACCCAATTCATAGGTTCATAAAATGGATCTATACAACAGTATTCATTTTTCTTAAATATTCAAGTAAATGTACATCTCAACATATTAACCAATTGAACATATTCTCCATTTTGGCACAGTAATGCATTTCATCAAATTAAACCTTCCAATATATTCATTATGGGGAATGTCAAACGATAGTACCCACTATTATTCAAAAAGTATATTTTAAACCCACTCACCTTCATGTTTTCCCCAAATTTTGGATCTGATCCACTCTATCATCCATGGTTTCCCTATTAATCAAATTTACAACCTATCGACCATGGATTTATTATTTTCATGAAAAGAGAAGGGAAGTGAAATAATTTAAAAAGATTAGTCTTAGAGGTTTACCTTGCTTTCAATAGTCTTTTATTAACATTGACTCTCTCCTCCAGATATGGATTTATAATCTTCTTAGGCTAACATTTTAATTTAAGAATAGATTTGAGAAGAGAGAGAGAGAGAGAGAGAGAGAGAGAGAGAAAGAGAGAGTGAGAGCCAATGCAGAGTTTTGGCGTTGCCTCATAAATTATGAGGATGGAGTAAACCTAACCATCTTATTTATAGTCGTACTAAATGAATTTGGTTCTTTAGATTTAAATAAAACTCCATCAAAACTAACTACGTCACATGACCAATAAGAAATGGCCACGTCGCAACAAAAACAAATGTTCACCGATCAAAATGCGCCATGTGTGCTGAATGATGCGCAAGGGTAGACACACCTGCTTGGGTGTCGACACATGTGTCAACATACCTATGGTGGTGTCGACATCCCCGCTGTATTTATATATATATATATATATATTGATTTGAAATTTGATTTATTTATAATACATGTAATTCTTGCACATAAATCAAATTTCAGACATCCCTTTTGTTCGTGCGCAACCCTCCATTTGATTTATGTTCATTTATATTCAACTCTTTTGCATATGCTAAGCTTTTGTACGCGAACAATTATTTAATTTGTTCCCATTTTATCTTGTTATATATACATATATATAAGCATTAGACCTCTTATTAACCCTTTTCACACTAAGCACTTTTTAATTAAACTGCTTTCACACTAAGCCACTTTTTAGCCATTCCCTTAAAACAAAAATATATCGCTGGCGGGGATCGAACTCTATATCTCTTATATGTAAGTCATATGCTCTAACCAAATGAGCTACTTAGGCTATTGTTAATAAAGCTTAGAAAAGTGCTAGACATTATTCTTTTCTCAATCCTCTTTTTCCTGTTTCTGTTACAATATTTAATTTAAAGATATCTCTTTCATTTTAAACAATTTTTCTACAACCCATAGGTCTAAATTGACCAGAAAATCGCTATGAACGCAATGATGCTAACCGTGTAACCAAATTCTGGAATCTCTTCAAAATTTTCCTTTTCTTTTTAAATGTTCTCATGCGATTTCAATTACATTGCATGCATTTCTTCTCATTTTATACATTGCATGTAATTTCTTTTATTAATCTTCTTCTTCATCTCAATGCATGGACTTAATACATGCAATTATATTATTATTTAATTTTTCCTTTAAATATATCTATGCATATAATATATATACATATATGCATATTTTTTTCAATTGCATTTAAAATGCGGGGTGTTACATTCTCCCACCCTTAGGAAATTTCGTCCCCGAAATTTAATAAGGGTAAAATAAATAATCCCTCGCATAATATCTACCCATCATGTGTGCATCCAATTTTTGCAAACATAATGCACATGTGAAAAGTGAAATACATCATAATAACATATATATGCCTCAGTGGTACCTCCTATGTATATGAAAATTTTCAAAAATCCTTTTAAAACATGATGCTCACATCCTAAATATACTGGTAGTTCTATATGAATGCAATATTTTGGAAATCAAAAGATATTTTCATCCAAATTTTCCCACACTCTTACCAGGTAAGAGCATAGTTCATCCAATTGTTGCCTCCATAATCCTACCAACCAACTTTATTTTTCAAATTTCAGAAAAATCTAATTTTCTATATTCGATTTCTTATGTTATAAAAAGGTGGAAAATGGAAAAATTCGCATCCTGCATTTTTCTTTTCCAACCTTTTTCTATCCGTACTTGGGTTTTTATGTAAGTATTTATAAAGATTCCCTACTATCCTATCCAAGCACGGTCCACATAAGAAAATTTTCTTTTGTTACTGATTTTCTCTTCATCTTATCTTGGAAATTTTCCATTCTTATTCATCTTTTCTCAATCGGGTTTATGACTTGTTCTTACCTATAAGGTCGATTCTGCCTCTTACTACAAGGTGCCAACATCCATTCTATTCTTATTTTCTACAACTTATTTTGTCCACCCACAGAATTATCTTAAAATAATTTATCAAAAAGGGTTGTCATAAGAATAGAGATTTCTAATCTTTCTTTATTAAAAATTCTTGTATAAAATGTAACAAGGAAACTAGCGAGCTATACATGCTCTATAATATGCACCTTTTTACGGAGAGTTTTACTTTAAACTCAATATGTACTTCTTTACATATTTTAAGACTATAACTTTTAAGATTAAAACTTGAAAACACCATAAACTTTTTTCCCAAAACTTTTTGAATTTCAAGTTCTTAAAATTTAACAATGGGGTTAGACTCAAAGCGGGTTTCCAGTTTTCTTCTAGGCTTTCCTAGACACTCCCCAAGGTCAATTCTCTCAACTATATATATTCCTAATCTAATTTTTTTTAACCTTTTCCAATTTATAAGGTTTTCAAGCCCACTAACCCAAAATACTAATCATATGGGATTCACTTTCCTTCCACACAAAATACATTGTGCACTTTCCACCCAAATTACCTAAGGGTCTCATATTCATCCCTTTAGTGTACAAAACAAACATCTGATTTCTTACCACGTTATACTCTTTCTATTTAGTGGGTTCCACTATGGATCTAGGTGTATATATATATAATATTTATATTTTTAAAAATACAAATACGTTCACTCTCTATTTATATAGGAATCCTAAACCTAAGCTTTAATACCAGATGTGACAACCCAAATTTCGATAGATCGAATTTGTTTCAAAATTCCAATCCACCGAAACTCGGATTGGTTTGCTTTGGTATCCTGCAGAAAAGACAGAGACATAAAACAAGTCAGAGCTCAGAAATTATCTCACAGCGAAATGGATAAAATATAATATAATCAAAATATAGCCTTACCGTATCAATAATACTGCCTAAATAGTATCCAAGGCTATTGTGTCCCTGCCACAAATCTAACCTGCGAGTATGTTATGAGGAGGGGGTTAGAACACAAGTTCTGGTGACTGGATTTAAGCTATACACTTTGGATAATCCTATATATACCATTCAATCATATTTTCTTATTTGTTAAGTTACTTGGGTTAACATAACTCAAGGCTTAGACACATGTCACATCCATTTACTCCCCAGTGGATTAACCTAATACAGTATACATGTAGCTACCCACAATATTGAGGTACACTCCACAGTACCCCACTCGCATGGTCTCCACCGTAACACCATCGAAATATACGCAGTCCCTCATCCTACGTCGTAGTGACGTGCAGATATCAGTTTTACGTTCCGCATATACCTATCATTACTATGCTACGTAAACGTACTAACTGCTACCTTTGTTTGAATCAGACTCCATACTGGAGTAATGCCCTCAAGTCTACGATACACCGCCCAGAGCCGACATGCATGTATCTAGACTGTCCACCATACGTATCTTCAATTGTAGCTTGATGCCTCAATCGCACGCCCTCTAATGTGCACCGAGTTCCGTGGTAGGGCGATACAAGAAACAAGGAACTCGATCGGGGGCTTTTCAATATCTGTACAAGCCCATCTTTAAAGAGCCTATATATACAGATATACATAAGGTCTGTTTTCGTGGTGGCTATGGCCCCACCTCGGCCCTTCCCTCAACTATTAAAGACTACCAGATCTAAGCGGTTGCCCCTACACAAACAATCTAAACATCCATGTGGCGTCTCCCCTCAACCCCTTACCCTAATAGTGAAGGGTGAAATGGTATCTTGGGTTTAGCTTCAGTCTTTCCGCATCCCACTAGCTACCGATGACGGGTGTCCGACGGTCTACTATCCTTGTTGGTCCTGACCCTCTGCCTCCTCGTGAGGCAACCACCGAACCACCTTTATGTCACCTCGTCACAACATTCTGACTGCATAACAACATCCATAGTCAAGGCCCACCCACCTAGTAGTTACGCGCTGACCCAACCTCTATGGACACAGCCTAAGACATCTGCATCCGCACAGAGGACTACTAGAAGCACCTTACGTACCTCAGGAAGCCGCGTGCTTCCCCTTCCAGTCCTTCGGAGCCGTCAGAACAATCAGATGAATATGCGCTCTTCCTCGCGCCTTATAACACTACGATGATCTACCCATTGGGTTATTCACCCTCAAACGTGCAGAATAGTTCAAGCGCCTCACTTTAATATGTTATTAGACCCTATGTCTAAACATTCTTTTACGCGCTTGTCTCGCCCCATCAGGTTTCCAGTTAACTTGGTTATTCCAATTCATATTGAATTCTTATTCAAATTACCAAGTCTCTTGCTTATTAATTTCAGTCATACAACTTAATCCATTCAAGTTTATTAATAAGCCCACAACATGTTGTTTTCTAGATTGTGGCCCAAGGTCCGTAATCCGTAATCTCTTCTATATTTTCATATTGATTTCATCATTACAATAACATGTTTTACTTAGTATGTAATTAAGTATGTCCAATTCAAATGTTTTCTAACTAACATGTCACTTACCATTTATGATTAAATATAACTTATTTTATTTCATAAGTTTTCCTCATTCTTTCTCATTTAATCATAATTCCATTTGACGTTGTCAATACAACTTATCGTTGTTTACTTATTAACTTAGTTCTATTAACTAAGGCCCATTAATAAGTTCCACTACCTGTTTATTATAACCTATGTTATAATTTCCTCTTGTCCCTAGGACAAGCCTAAACATTCTTATCAACGGGTTTCAGACTCCCAAGCTTACAGATTACTTAATTTATAGTTAAGTAATATATTTTCCCTCTTTTCTTAACTGGTTTCAGGTTTTTCCCCTTTACTGATTACTTAATTTGCAATTAAGTGTCCCTTAACTCAATTCACCAGTTATCCCATTCTCTTACTAACTTATTATAACCTAAGTTATATTCCCCACTTGTCCCTAGGACAAGTTTACCTATTATACAACATTTTCCTTAATGTTACTTATTTACAATAGGTGATTATTATTTCTATAAGTTATGCTTACCCTAAAGGTGTCTTTAATTACATAAGTTTATTATTTCTACCGGTTATGTATACCTTTAGGTATCTTTAATTACATAACCTTATCGGGCTAAGTTTGCTGGCCTATATGTAAATATTACCAACCCCTGAGATTTGTTTAGCCTACCCACTGTCCAACCAATTTTACTTAACCCTAACTTTAGTTCATATTCATACAATCCCTATGGATTAGATTAGGTTAAGTAGTCCAATTCGTTACCATGTCCATTTATGCTTTATAATGGGCTAGACCTCCCACATTAGGCCTACAACTTGTGGATGCTGGATATGCAGGTCGGGTCCGGGGAGACTTCTTTCACAAGTTGGGCCTAACCTCGTGTCATAGCCCGTCTCGTATTTGCTTACTTAGACCTCTCACATTAGGTTCAACATTAGTGGCTGCTGTTTGCTCCAAATTTGGGATCAAACACCAAATATGTAAAGGTTGCACTTCACCTATTCGGTAAGAATATGGAACCGCGAAATCGCAAAATAAATGGATAAAAGCAAGTAAGAAGGCAAAGGAATTTTTATAGTTGTTCGATTCTCTATGAATCTACGTCCACTTTCAATCAATTCTCATTATGATATTCAAGCTTACAACATATGAATTTTCCCTCACTATAATCATCTCCCTCTCTTTTCCCTCCTTATGATCTAATTTCTCTTGAATTTGGTGAAGAAAATGAAGAGATCTTTTAGCTTTGTAATTAATCTTCAACCACTTGTGTGCTTTGATCCTCTCTCATGATCTTCATAGATTTCATAGTGGATTAGCATTTGATTTAGGCTTTGAAGAGGATTAGAGAAGGTATGAGATTGCTTGAGAGATTTATTGTATAGCTTGAATGAGGTTGAAGTTGCTTAGATCCACTTATAGAAAGCTCTCATGATCATTGACTTGGATTTGATCTTCATGAAGTTAGAAAAGTGTTGATGAATTCATAGAAGCCACTAAAGAAGTTGTAGTTGAGCTTTGAATTTGACGGAGTCTTCTCCTAAGAATGAATTTTCCGTCCCCCTCCCAAATGAATTATGAGGGGTATTTATAGGTGATTTCAACTCAGGTGGCAATTCTGTAATTATGTAGAAAACGCCATGACTCAATTTCGACATGACTTGGAACGCCATGACTTCAAGAGGCTTGAATAATAAACAATACACCTTTATCAATGCCTTGCGACATGAATGGAAGACTGCCCCCACATTATTTGCGGCATAAGTGCTTTTATACTGGAAAGACATGTGTTTGTATATACACCGTATGGCATAAAGTGTTTGGCGGCTTGAGTCTTGAATCTGTATGGTCCATTTCAATGTGATGACAGCTGCCTTTTATAACTTTACAGCTGGATGGAACTTGCGATACGACATGAATTAGAACGTTTTCAGTTAGAGCAATATGAGTGTAAGCGGATTGGCTTTTCTCGCCATGAATTCAATTGTTTTGGGTGACATGCGACATGATATTGAGCCACGACATGTTTAAACTACCTGTTTATTTAAATCGTATAAACAACTTAAATATGCACAGCTGACCTTCCCTTTCTTCGCCCACGTGCCCATCTTATATGTGTGCTGTCACTTTAAATTTAACTTTGCAATATGTGAACACATGTTTCAAAAATGGCCTTTATGCATATACGATTCACATTATATATGAAGCCATGACCTGAACGTCATCCTTGCAACCGACTCATGCTAGCGGCCTACGACATAAAGGAGCAACGACCTGGGTTGAAGTGGTGTTTAACAACCAGGACATGCTCTTATTATCATGGAACAATATAAGAAGTATTAGCAGGATTCTTGACAGCTGGCGCCATACAGAACTATCACACGATCTAACATGATGATATGTCACATTCTTCATGGATGACCCGACTATTTTATAAACAAACTGCATGACTCAACGCCACGATATGCGACATGAAGTGGCCAATGATATGGATCATGTCGTGAGAGTTGAATGGCTTGCTGTCAAGTGGGGAACGACTTGGATCTCCTGACACAAAGATACGACATGCTTCCTTTTGCGACATGAAAGGGCATGCGATATGAATTGCTTGAAAGCCTCCTCCTGCGCCTTGAATAAAGTCGTCTGTACGACATCAGCCATACCGCTGAAGGGTCCATGCAAGTCGTACATGAACAACTTAATGCAAGAGCGGATGAGTTGAGTTTAACTCATGTGAGCGACTTTGAACAAATGGTTTGTTTGAACCATGCCGTCTTTTGACCATGTCATGACAAACAACTTGGTGTATATATGTTCGACATGCGTCACGGAATGAATCAACGGCATGAAGCTAGCTGAGCGGATTTAACAATATGCGGCATGAGTACTGCGGCATGGATGAAGACGACTTGGTTTATGTCGTGTCAATGTCTTTGACTATGTCAATGCATAAGATTGGCTTGCCTCCATGTCATGTTGACGAATTAAATTGGTTGATCGTCTGTAAAAACTTCTTAGTTCTGAACTGCGTTCTATGAACGGGGTTAACATTTGCCCCTCGAAGCTTGTGTTTCTTTATTGCGAGGAATGCAGGCTTCGAAATGACTACTGTAACTGGTGAGCCTTTCCTTGATTGGTCTTGGACTATAATCTAGATTTACTCGCATCTTCATGTTATTTGATCTGGTATCATGAATTCCAGTGTATTTTTGCACTGCTGATGATTTGCCAGAATTTCGTCTTAGTTTGTCGTCTTTTGACGATCCATTGGATAGTAAATTTCTTTAATCCGCCTGTTCTGTAACTAAAACAAGCATTCGCACGACTTTGGGACTTATACTTTGTTATTGATCGCCCACATAAATAACAGATTAGTTTAATCATTAGAAAATGAATTATAGCGAATTTTATTTTTAATTGAATAAAGTGTTTGCATAGAATCATCTTATCCAACGGTTTATAACTCGTCGAACACTGTCTGTACAAATGCGATATTCTATTTTGAATTCGCATTTAAAGATTAAAATCAACTAATCGACTTGAGCCGACGGTTGATTTCAAATGTTATTTCATATGTCGGTGTACGATATTTCTTATTTGAGAAACACATATCCGAGGTTTATATTTTTTTGTTTCTCTTTGGAGAATCTTTGATTATTGGTGCCCTGGTTTAGGACGCCATTGTTAGCATTCATTAAGCAAAGAATTTTAGTGCTCAAAGTTTGTTTGTCATGCTGATCAGTTTTGGCATAGAAGATTCCGTTGGATGCCCCATGTTTTAGTGAGGTTCTTTTAATCCAACGTCTTATCTTTTTCTTGCGATTTACTCAACATAATGGATTTCATTGAATGTTGTTGATATCTCCTATTGAGAAGTCGCTTTCTTTATGGAAAGGGATTTTTGGTTGTTGCATCATTTTGCAGTGCGAACTCCCGCGAGGTTTGGGTTAAGGCTGCATCGCTCCGCGCTTAAGAACTCCCACAATTCGTCTTGCTTAAGCAAGCTCCTGCGCTTCGTTTCGCGCCTACGGATTCCCGCGAACCATTGGGTTAAGGCTGCATCGCTCCATGCTTACGAACTCCCATGCTTCGTCTTGCTTTAGCAAGCTCCCGCATTTCGTTTCGCGCCTACGGATTCCCGTGAACCATTAGGTTAAGGCTGCATCGCTCCGCTCTTACGAACTCCCACGCTTCACCTTGCTTTAGCAAGCTCCCGCGCTTCGTTTCGCGACTACGGATTCCCGCAAACCATTAGGTTAAGTCTGCATCGCTCCACGCTTACGAACTCCAATGCTTCGTCTTGCTTTAGCAAGCTCCGCGCTTCATTTCGCACCTACGGATTCCCGTGGACCATTGGGTTAAGGCTGCATCGCTCCGCGCTTACGAACTCCCACGCTTCGTCTTGCTTTAGCAAGCTCCCATGCTTCATTTCGCACCTACGGATTCCCATGAACCATTGTGTTAAGGCTGCATCGCTCCACACTTACGAACTCCCATGCTTCGTCTTGCTTTAGCAAGCTCCCACACTTCATTTCGTGCCTACGGATTCCCGCGAACCATTGGGTTAAGTCTGCATCGCTCTGCACTTACGAACTCCCACGCTTCGTCTTGCTTCAGCATGCTCCCGCGCTTTGTTTCACACCTACGGATTCCCGCGAACCATTGGGGGATAAGGTTTTGGATCCATGAAAGCTTGTTGCTCTATTCATCGTTTGATTCATTGGGACTTCCTTGATTAACCATTGATTTGGTGTTATCGGAGTTGCCTTATTTCGTCGGATCTTGAGGAAGCAAACGCCTACGGAATAGCCTGCAATGAGAAAATCGTCTTTTAGCAAATTTTCATGTATATTTTGCAAGTCAGAGATTTTACACAAGCAGGCAACATTTCATTCGTAGCACTTTTGTTCTGTACAATGCAAGTAAACCATTATAGACTTTTTACAGGAAAGTAAAATATAGTAAAGAGTAAAGTAATGCAGAGAGGCGATAGTGATCGCTTATTCTGAGCCGTAGATATTAGATCATCATCAACGGTTGTCAGTTGATTATCATCCTTGTAGTGATCTGAGCAGAAGCTACGTTGCTTGGACCAGACTGATCATTTGATGCCCCTTGCCCTTGGGGAGTTGTAGAGGGATTTGCATCTTGGGGGTTCTTCACAAATTGTTGCAAAAGGTTCTTCCTAATCAATTCTTCAATTAATGATTTCAGATGCCTGCATTCGTTGGTGCTGTGGCCCGGCTGATTATGATATCGATAGAACTTCCAGGATTTAATCAGATGGTCATTCATTTTAATTGGCCGAGGCTCGGGGTCATCTTCTGCGTCCTTTGTGGCAAGGTAGATGTTCTCGGGAGTGTTATTCAGAGGAGTTAACTCAGACGAGTCAAGAAGGCAAAACTTTTTATTGGATTTGCGGTCGTTTCCGTTGTTGGCTCGCTTCTGCCCCTGAGTATTCTTTTGCTTACACTGAGTAGCAGCACTTTTGGGAGCTTCAAGAAGTTGGTTACCACGGATGACATGAAGAGGTATAGGATTATCGTTCACTCTCATGTACTCCTCTGCCTTCTTATAGAACTTGTCAAGCGTAGTTGGTTCTTTCATTTTTATCCATCTTACGAAGTCGCTTGTTTTGTCTATAGCGTTGAGTAGAGCCATGAGAATTGTGCATGGATCTGGATTCCTCACTTCAGACAAGGCAACATTGAATCGACTGAGGAAGGCTTTGACAGTTTCCCCTGGATTCTGTTTCATTGTTGAAAGTGTTATAGCATCCTTGGCTTTAGTAGTGTACAGGCGGAACTACTCCTTGAACTTTTTGGTGAGGTCAGAAAATGATCGATAGACTTGGGCGGTAGCTTTGCGAACCGTAGTGATGCGGCACCTTCTAAGTAGAGAGGAAAGTATGTGCATCTCATCTCATTGGTTGCTTTGGCCGCACTCATATGCCACTCGTATTTGAATAGGAAGTAGTTGGGATCAACTAAACCATTGTACAGAGGCAAAGTCAGAGGATTGAACTTCTTAAGGCATTCTGCTTCAAGGATTCTTTCGGTGAATGGAGTCCTATCGGGAGAGAAGTCCCATTCTCTTTCGTCATCCTTGCTAGCTTGATTCTTTTTCATGGCTCGTTCTATCATGTCCGAAATGTATTCTTCGGTGCTGTGGCACTCTGTGAAGCTGGGCTCTTTACCAAATGTTCGTCTAGGCATATGATCCCGATTAGAGAGCTTAGGTCCTTTGCCTCCTCGACGAAGAGGTGCCCTCGTGATAGGATTAGCAGCTTTTCAAGCATTCGCTTCGAAATGGCTCTTAGCTTTTGACCTCAATTCTTTGATATTAGCTTCATATTTGCCACTTGTCCAATCATAATCGTCTTCCATATTGTCGTTGCGGTTATGATCGGAAGTGGGCGATTCATCATTCTCCTCGAGATCCACATGCACTTTTGGAGGGGCTTGAATTGGTTGAGCACTTAGAAGAGTGTTGATTTTTTCCATTAGACCATCATTAGCATCCATCAAAGTTTTATTTGAAGTTTCAATTCGGCGGTTCACCTTGGCAATAGCGGCATTTAGTTCATTTCTACTAACGCCAGCTCCACTTATCGAGTTTTCAGCAACATCAAAACAGTTAGTAAGTGGTGTCTCTTCATTAGCAACATCATCGGCTTCTATCAAGGTTTTGCTAACGGTCATCTTAGACTTTGCCATAATTTCGAAGAAGGATGCAACTTAGAGCTTTAATGCAAGGATCTCAACTTTGGGAGAGTGCGAGAAGAGGTAGGAGATGCGAGCGCGGCCCCACGGTGGGCGCCAAATGTTTGATCCTAAATTTGGAGCAAACAGCTGCTGGATATGCCGGTTGGGTCCGAGCAGACTTCCACTACTAATGCAACCTAACCTCATGTCATAAGTGCAATTACAATTTTTAATTGTGATCCTAGGCATTCATTATTAATCAATTATTTAAACCTACGCATTTATAGGTGTTAATGCCCATTTACCCAATTATATTCATGATGAATTATACGTCTAATTTCCTATTATTCAAATTATGCCAATTCATATTTTACGTATGATCCCATTTGCACCCAAATCATTTTCCTATACTTATGATCCCATTTAAGATCTTTTAACATAATTTGGTCGATGCGCCAAACCCATATTTATTTATTCAGTTCTACGTATATAATCATACGACCATTCTAATTTGCACAGGCAAGAGCTCTGGTATATAAATAGGACAAATCGATATGTGATATGAATAGTGGTAGTTACTGCCAATATTTTTAACAAGTCTATAGCATATAAATATTTCCAACATTACGATTAATCTTATGTATAAATTTTCAACCATTTATGTTCGTATCAGATTGCGCCTCCAAATTAAAGTCTCAAAACATAATATATGTTATGTTTCAAAATTCCATTTCAAATTATGTTCCAAATCCCAATATATCGCGTGTCTTCCTGCATGTAATTAAATTTATTTATAATAACATGTAATTTTCCAATAGTGTATCATTTACCCAATTCATAGGTTCATAAAATGGATCTATATAATGGTATTCATTTTTCTTGAACATTCAAGTAAATGTACATCTCAACATATTAACCAATTGAACATATTATCCATTTTGGCGCAGTAATGCATTTCATCAAATTAAACCTTCCAATATGTTCATTATGGGGAATGCCAAACGATAGAGGTACTATTATTCAAAAAGTATATTTTAAACCCACTCACCTTCATGTTTTCCCCAAATTTTGGATCTGATCCGCTCTATCATCCATGGTTTCCCTATTAACCGGATTTAGAACCTATCGACCATTTATTTATTATTTTCATGAAAAGAGAAGGGAAAGAGAAATAATTTAAATAGATTGGTCTTAGAAGTTTACCTTGCTTTCAATAATCTTTTATTAACATTGACTCTCTCCTCCAGATATGGATTCATAATCTTCCTAGGCTAACATTTTAATATCAGAATAGATTTGAGAAGAGAGAGAGAGCCATTGCAGAGTTTTGTCGTCGCCTCAGAAATTATTAGGATGGAGTAAACTTAACCATCTTATTTATAGGCGTGCTAAATGAATATGGTCCTTTAGATTTAAATAAAACTCCATCAGAGCTAACTACGTCATATGACCAATAAGAAATGGCCATGTCGCAACAAAAACAAATATTCACCAATCAAAATGCGCCACGTGTTCTGAATGAGGCGCAGGAGTAGACACCCCTCTTGGGTGTCGACACATGTGTCGACACCCCTATGGTGGTGTCGACATCCCCGTCGTATTTATATATATATTTTTCTGATTTGATATTTGATTTATTTATAATACATATAATTCTTGCACATAAATCAAATTTCAGACATCCCTTTTGTCCGCGCGCAACCCTCCATTTGAATTATGTTCATTTATATTCAATTCTTTTGCGTATGCTAAGCTTTTGTACGCGAAGAATTATTTATTTTGCTCCTGTTTTATCTTGTTATACACACACACATACATATATATAAGCTTTAGACCTCTTATTAACCCTTTTCACACTAAGCCACTTTTTAATTAAACTAATTTCACACTAAGCCACTTTTTAGCCATTCCCTTAAAACAAAAATATGGCGTTGGCGGAGATCAAACTCTGTATCTCTTGTATGCAAGTCACATGCTCTAACCAACTGAGCTACTTAGGCAATGTTTAACATGGCTTAGAACAGTGCTAGACATTATTCTTTTCCCAATCCTCTGTTTCATGTTTTGTTACAATATTTAATTTAAAGATATCTCTTTTATTTTATATCATTTTTCAATAACCCATAGGTCTAAATTGACTAGAAAATCGCCACAAACGCAATGACGCTAATCCTGTGACCAAATTTTGGAAGCTCTTCAAAATTTTCTTTTTCTTTTTAAATGTTCGCATGTAATTTCAATTACATTGCATGCATTTCTTCTCATTTTATACATTGCATGTAATTTCTTTTATTAATCTTCTCCTTCATCTCAATGCATGGACTTATTACATGCAATTATATTATTATTTAATTTTTCCTTTAAATATATCTATGCATATAATATAGATACATATATGCATATTTTTATTTTTATTTGCATTTAAAATGCGGGGTGTTACATGTTTATTCATACTCTATTATATTTTTGTACTCTAATGTGAATTGTTGTAATAACAATGAAATGTTCTGTCATTTGCGTTCGAATTTGTCGTGTTCTCAACTCAATCCGGGCTTTCCCTTACGGCCTAGATTGGGTCGTTTCATAAGCCGTCATACTTAAGTTTTTACTTTATTTCTTTCCAATTTTCAATTGTAGTTACAGAGAATACAAAGATGATGTGTAACAACCCCACATTTTATGACAATTTGAAGCATTGAAGTTAGTGTGATTTTGAACAATAATGGTTTAAATTTAGAATTTAATGATTTATGTCGTGAATTGTTAAGCTATAAACTTAATTTGTTAAACAATGAATTACATTAACTATGTTAACGATATTTTTCATTAACACCGGAGATAGGTCAATGGGGATGGACCTAAGGGGAAAATGGGTTGTTCAGTCTTCACGGGTTTGGGTTAGATCACCGTCCCTAGGTATTGGGACCATGGAAAGAAGAATCACTAAACTACAACCCTTGATAAAGGACTTAACGGAGGGTAACAAAGAATTCTACACCATGCCCACTGAGGGATCTAAGCTCATAGATTGGGCCTAAGCATGCAATAAGGGTTTAAACCTATTGGAATGAGCGTTTCCTCTAATCTACAAAAAGGTTAGGATAAGAATCCATGCATATGTAGGAAGTAAACAGTAAATCGTAGCAATCGAAAATAAAGAAATAATATGATAAACTCACAAAAAATACTATAAGTATGGAATCACTCTTTATTAATCTTCGGTTTAGATACATGAACAGAATAGAAGAAATTCTCAAATGGATCTAAGCATTAGGGTTTTCTTTTAGGAAGGAGGAATATCAGAATCAAAATGAGCGCCTCCTCAAATGAGACCCTAGGGTCTTATTTATAGAGGATTCAGGGCCCCTTCATCTATTGGGCTACTGGGCCTGCAAAGGCGTCTGTCGGCCGTTTTTTCCTTAGTCCCGGGTGTTTGGCTTCCGGACGCTTTTGCAGTGTTAATCATAGCCTCCGAAGTGAGGGTTCCGGTCAAGTGGGGCTTCTTTGAGATTGAAGTGAGCTTGTTGATGTGGAAACTTTTGGACGGTATTTGAACTTCCGGTAGTAGGTCCCGGGTGTAGGCTTTTGGACGTAAGCTTTTAGATGTAGGCTTCTGGCTTTCTTATGTATAGTTAGAAGAGTTTGTCCTCCTGATGTATGTAGGTAGCTACCAGTTTGAAACCGCCGTCAGTGTCTGTAAGAAGTAGATTATTATGGATATCCAGTATCTTCGTTAGGGTTTCGGTAGGCCTTCCGGTGGAACTTTTAGGGTAATCTGGTCTTCTGAAAGGTAGCTCCTAGTGATGTGTTATTGTCTAACAATGTGACCCTTCGGGATTTAGGCAGCAGATGTTTCAGAAGATGGCTCTTGATAATCTCTACGTTCTTTTGGCGTGGTACTTTTGATGTCTTTGCTTCTTGATGTATCGATATTAAGTGAGTTAACACCGATAGCTCTTCCGGGTTTCATTAAGCAGAGCTCTTATCTCCTTCTTTCTTGGTTTCCAGTATAGACAATCTTTCTTCATGGAACTTCCTGCCGGATAGATCTTGTCGGATGAACCCAGTCAGATAGGCCCTGCCGAATAGACTTTGCTGGTATTTTGTAAACTTTGAGCTCCTTTCTTCCTGGAGGGTGTCGGTTTATGCTGCTCTCAAATCGTTCTTTACTGCTTTCAGTTCTTCCTATTATTCGACCTTTTGCTTTCGGATGGTTCTTCTGTGTCTACGCTCCTCCGATACCCCTTCATTATCAGTTGGTTTCGGAGTTAATTTTGGCAGTAACATTTTCCCCCTAGTGAAGGGGTATTTTTGACCTTTAAAGCCAATCTTTATGTCTTTTTCAAAGTGTAATTTTTGTGTCTTTTGATCGGAGGCGTTGATTGGTCTTCGTTTTTATGGTGTGGATTAGGGGTGATTTTTTAGTTTTTTTCCATAATTACCATTGCTCCTTCTTCTTCTTCACTTTTTACCTGCAATAATAATTTTCTCAGACCAGATTATTTGTTCATTGAGGATTTAAAGCTTACTTCGAGGATTTCTTGACTGAATCTCTAGTAAATATTTCTGCTTTGAACCCTAAGTAGGAATCAAATCGTTCTACTTAAACCAATTAAGGGTTTGTGTGTGTTGAAGGTAAATTGTTTGAATGTCCATGATTCTAGATTTCGATTCATGGTGAACTACACATATACTTTTTCCTCAAAAATATTAATTTCTCGGGTTTGAGATATGCAAATTGCACAATCTGTTTTTATGATTAAGTGACAATCATGGGACCATCGTCATTACCAATTTCTGTCTTCGATAACCAACTATGTCTTTTGGTGTTGACTTATGGTGGCCTGGTTCTGGTTCAACCGTTACATTTTCCTCTGAACCGTCTAAGTGTTATCCTTAGGAAAATAAAATGATTCCGTCATTACTAAGGGCTTGATTGTTCTTTAACAAATGTGATATTTGTCGTGTGCCTATCTAGACCAGTATTCAGACTATCTTAATATCCACTATCTCTACTATTTATCACTCATATGCTTATGTGCTATTACTCCATTGTGTTCTAGTGAGTATGAAATGAATTTATGTACTGATGGAATTATATCACCTGACAACGTTATGTCTGATAAAAGGAGTCTCGGCCCATCACCAACTGGTGTTTGTGGTATTTCTCGGAAGAGTAAGCCTTTCGCATTGAAGAAATCTTGATTACTTCTCAAGATGAAGTAAACTCCATTCTTATTAGCTACGGGATGGGTAATGTGGAGGCTGTTCCTGTAACTTATCGTCATAATATTATGATTCCTCCCGAATGCTATTTTGCATATTCAGCCGCACATGTGTGGCATGGGGGCTTCTTCCCTTTTCCATCTTTCATATTTCGACTTCTATGGGATTTGGAGGTTGCTCCTATTCTACTCCTCCGAGTCACTTATACACTGCTTCTATATCTCGAAATACTTGCTCTTGAGTTGGGTCAGGCTTCTCTTACTTCTAACCTTATCCAACACTTGGTGCGTTTTTCAAAAGATGCTGACTTCCCTGTATTCCACGCTACCCCTTTGCGAAAGATCATTAGTGATGGTGTTAGTAAGGCTATATCTTGGGTAGACCAGTTCTTCTTCATCAAATGCCCTGTTGGTATCTCAGGCAAATTCGTTGATTATGGTGAATTCCTCAACCTTTTGTGAGCGATTACTTTCCTTCTCTATGACCAAACTTTGCTCGTTTTTCTTCAGATCCTACTTCTAGGAGAGTGCCTTTAACCGAAAGTGAATTCTATGTGTTTGAGCTCATTTTGAAGCTACTCGGAAAGCCGTTGGGTCGGTCTGCTTTATTAACCAAAGACAAGTTGTGTCACTATTATTCTTCTTCCTAATGGACAGAAGGTTTTGGGGAGTCCACCTATTTGTTTTCCCAGGCTCTGAGTGTCTATTGTTAGGCTCAGAAGTGTTTGCCTCCTCTACTCCCTTATCTCCTGGTATGTTTGGTTGATTCGATTGTTTCTTTATCGAAGACTCTTTGGTACCCAAGTTCGCATTCTTGAATTTTTCTTTGGTTTTTCGTTTGACTAGGAGTTTCAACTTCGGAAGCCTCGACCCTTACTGATGTTTTGAATCGATCTACTGCCGTTGATATTAAGAGGTTGGCTGAGTCGTATGTCGACCCATCAGCTAAGAAGTTAAAGCTTGATTTTCCTGCTTCAGTAATTTCCATGGGTGCTTCCGGTAGAGAAATTAGAGGATGTGTCTTACCGTCACCCCTTCCAAGTACATCAGGAGCGGGTGCAGATGTTACGCTGCAAATTCCAACTTCTCAGTCTGCTGAACCTTTGAGGCCTCTCGATCCTTCAACGGATTTTACTGATTTTGTGAAGCTTGTTCTTTCTAGTCCGGAATTTTTTGACATCTTGTTACCCTTGTCTTCTTCAAACATGGTAGATTTCTACCAGCATTTGATCACTCGACAGCTTAAGGTGCAAAATTTTATTTTTAATCTTAACTTTCAATCTGTTGTGACTATATACTGAATGCTTCTAATTTCCTAGATTACCAAGGGGTGGCTCTTGCCCAAGCCAATTCCTTCTTCCTCCGCCACCGAGTTTGTTCAGCTTTGAGAAGCAAACAAAGCTTTGAGTGATGAATGTGAGAGGCTGAAAGCTTCCCTAGAACACGCTGAGGCAGCTTTAGAGAGAAAGCCGGACGAAGGACATAACCCCTGACAAAATGTCGGCCTTAGAACATCAAATAGCAGAAGATGTAGTTTGTAATGTACCGTATTTTTGGTAGTTAATATTTAATTTGTTTTATTATTTTAAATATTATATTTGGCATATTAATGCATTTATTATATTGAATTCGTTTATTTAAAACAAAGTTTAAATGTTATAATTTATTTATAACGTAAAACGAGCTCGAAATGGCGCGGCAGTTCATAATATTGAATTTTCAGCTTCAATTGAATATATAGAATTCATTTTAAATCTGAATTCTATGAAACACGAAACGTTTGAATCTAGTTGATGACAATTTTCTAATGAAAGAGAAAAATTTAGATTTCATGTTATAGAATGTTAGTTATGTCCAATTCAAATTTTAAAATAGTCACTACGTAAATCGTTATTAAAATATAATGTTTACTAATATATTAAACGGATTTTAATATAAATTGGGCACCGTTTTAACTCAAATTGATGATAATAAGTTGCATAACTTATATTTGAAGCTGCATATGTTATTATATTTGGATATTTACGATAATTGTAATGCCCCACATTTTTACTGTAGAATAATTAATTATCGATTTAATGATATCGATAACTGGAATTAAATAATATTTATATTTAATTAATATAAATAATAGAAAAAAAAAATCTATTTTCGGGATAATCTGAAACACCTTACCTCCGTTAAGGTCACTCACAAAGGGAATGCCTTAATTTTGGTGGAGATTTATAAGTAAAAGACACAGATAAAACACAAGACAGATATAAACACATATAAATAAGCAGCGGAAAAACCAACAGACTTTTATTATCATAAATACGTGTTCATACAGAACATTTCCAACATTGTCTCAAAACAAACTTCCAATTATTACAACCATAATACTGTCTTGATTTTAAAAGTTAACGAAGCATGAAACATAAATAAAGCTGCATAATCCCCATAAATGATATCCAAATCCATGGTACAAATGAAAGAAATCCAAGCAATACATTCTCTCTCTTCAAGCTGGATGAAAAACTGACTAAGCTGCGGTGTTTCCTCCCTGTGGACCTGGGGGGGGGAATGGAAGAAATGAAGACGAAAGGAAAATGGGTCAGACATAAGTCTGGTAAGTCTAGCTATATTCCTAGAATGTTAATAATAAAAAGATCATGACTTGCATAAAGTGAGAACAAGACGATATCAGGATAATAAACTATCCTAGAACTAGATAAGGTGTCCTAAAACGAACATCCCTTCGCACCCTATTTTAAATCTCTATCTCTGCACCTACTAATTCTTATACCAACAGGCACCTCGTGATTGGGGTGAAGTGATCCCTTTCTCTTTCTTTAAAAGATCGGCTCCTACTCGTATATTCACATGTGTCCTACGGCCCTATATGGTAGATACCTATGCTGGTCCCACCATGGGGTGTATCAAGTCACTGGCATAGATTAATATTATAAAACATAATAAACATCATACTTAATAATTCTCAATTCAACATGATAATAGAATCAAATCACAAACGTATATTAATAACATAACGAGTATTGTACTATTATCATTTCATCGCAACACATGATATTCATATTAATTTGCACTCTAAAAATGTAGCTAAACTTACAATCGTAGACGGTCTTGTTTTCTGAGTTCCGAAATTCTGAATTTGCAAAGCTTTCCTTTGGGAAGACGTTGGTTTGATTCTAATTTGCTGTTGCTTTTTAATCTTTTAGTTTGTATTCGCTATGTTGTTCGTCTCTTTCAAGTGGAGGCTCCCTCTAGTTCTCAGCAGACAGCATGGTGGCTCCAATTCTTATTCTTTTTTTTGTGAATTTTTAGTTTGAGACCTAGGGTCTTTTTATGGAGATGCAAGTTAATTTGAGCTGTCGATGAAGCTAGGGTTAACCAGAGCCGTCCGTTGTAAAGAGAAGCCAATTATGTTCACCATTTCTTTCTTAATGTACATTTACTATTATTTGTCAATCCACATAAATACGTACGCATTAGATACATCTCCCCTTTACACATTTATTATTATTCTTGTATGCACATTAGATACATCTCCCCTTTATACATTTATTATTATTCTTGTATGCACATTAGATACATCTCCCCTTTACACATTTATTATTATTCTTGTATGCACATTAGATACATCTCCCCTTTACACATTTATTTTTGTATTAGCAACTTTAGTGTTAACAGAAATACAGGGTGTTACATAATCAGAAATAACAAAATTCATGATATAGTGTGAATTGGACGATATAAAATATATAATTCAGTTTATATTGAATTATATTGACGAATATATTATTTAAACGAAGTCTGAACGTAGAATATATATTATAGTTAAAATTGAGCTCGAAATGTCGTGGCAGTTCGCTATTTGGCAATTTGAACTTCAACTGAATATATAGAAGCGGTTTTAAATTGGATTTCTGTGAAATAAGAAATGTTAGGAGCTGGTGAAGTATATTTCTCTAGTGGAAGAGAAAAATCGGGATTTCATTATGTAGGTTTCGATTTATGTCCAAAGCAAATTTCAGAAAATCGCTGTGGAATTCTTTTATAATTTATAACGATTTATTTATATTATAAATGGATTTATATATGTAAATTGAATTTGATTCAACCCGGGATTTGAATATCGAGTTATAAAACCTATTGGAGCTGTATGGTATTCCACTATGAATATATATGATAATATAAATTTATTTATATTTAATTTAATTTTATTTAAATATATGTGATTATAGGAATTTTAGAGGACAAAAAAATAGCATTTACTTATAATTTAATATAATAATCGAATATTAAATTATTAAAATATCCTATATAATACCCTTAAAAATCTAAACCTAATTTCATTCTCAAACCAATGCACCGTCGCTTTTCCTTTTTCTTGTTCTTCAGAAAACCGAAAATGTCACCACTTCAATCATCGATTAAAAATCCAACTCTGAACGGAAAAATCCAAACCCAAATTTGTTGAAACCTTTGAAGCGAGGGCTTCGATCTGATGTGGTCATTTCCAAGTGCGGTTGTATTTCCTAAAACCGACAATTTCCCAGCGTTGAGCTAGGGTTGGGAATTAGCGAATAGTGAAGCATCAATTCAAGTTTTTGAGGTTAGAATCGGAATGGGGGATTAAAACCGAGCTTATGTGCATTTTTTTGGGTTTATTGAGGAGATAAACGGTTGCTACTTGGTGTTGCCTGTAGC